>KZ807877.1:205464-222686 GCA_000696205.2 Oncopeltus fasciatus | reverse complement strand
TAAACACTTTGTCTACTACTGGAAGCAGAGTGGTTCCTATGGGATCTGGAAGCAGAGTTTCTCCTATGAGAGCTGGAAGCAGAGTGAGTCCTACGGGAGGTAGGGTAAAACTGCATTTAGGTGATAAGGGTCGCGAGACCAGGCGAGTCAGCCCCTGTACCAAGATTAGGGCGCTCGGAACTGATAAGGGAGGATTACGGCGAGAACAATATATATATATATATATTTTCTCTTTTAGCCCCAACAATTTCACACAAAAAAAATTTTTTTTAGAAACATTTGCTGACTAATTTTTTTTTTTAAATTAAAGAAATATCTTATACATTTTTCTCACGTGAATTAGGGCTAATAACTACACTTAAAATAGGACCACAGTGGGCCTCAAGGAAGAGATAACCTGAATCCTGAAACTATAATCTGAAAGCAATTAAAGAAATATGTTAAAGAATGTAACTCAGAAGGCAAAGCAGTCCTTTCTATGGCCTAACCTTACCATGGTGAGCATGAAAGAAAACCCATATTTTAGTCATTACCCTTTGCAGCACGTGACATCAAATAAATTACTTAGTACATTCTTTTAAATATGAATAAAGTATTTGGGATGACAATAGTTTATGACCAAACAGAGTGGTGGATTTGTTTCACATAAATAAATTAAACTTTTCAATGAAAAAGAGTAGCACAAACAGTAATTATTGTTGTGAATTCTGTAACGTCACATTTCTAGATAAAATCAAATCTAATCTAATTTCATTACATTAATTAGCTATTTGCTATTCATCCTATTTGAAACATATTTTACTTAAAAATAAGAAAGCAATTTTTGTAAGTGGCAAAAAAAAAAAAAAGAAGAAAAATATACAATAGTGATGGTACATTTTCTAAGCTTAAGATTTTAATTTTTAAGAAACGGAAAATACAAATTTCAGTAATTACAAAATCACTTATTCTCAGTGAAGAGTTGGCAAAGGGTTTGATTTCTAGCCTGTGTGCTCCTAGAGCTACTAAGGCAGAAGCACTCACTATAAGATGGCTGAGCTCCGAAGATGGAATCATTGATTCTGGAAGCTCTCAGCAATTGGAGAGAAATATAAATAAAGTGAGAAGTATTGGATATAGTTTGATAATCCTAATTGTCATCAATTTCCCTACCAGCACAAAAAAAAAGAATAAAAATGTCACTTTTATTTCATCCATGCATGACAAGACCGAGGTGGACTAAAGAACTGGGAAACTCACAATAATAACCGATTATAACTCAACAAAAGGAGCAGTCAATGTAGTTGACAAAATTTGTATGCATTATTCTGGATTCCAAATCAGCCAAGGGTCATATTTTTAAACTGGTGATTATTGGTGGGACAATTGCTTTAATGATTTTATCACTAGCAAAGCAAAATAAATCGCCAAAACTAGGTAGAATGTTCTTACATAATTTGTTATCTGCTCTGATTAAAAGGTTACGATTTCAAGACAAAGCATACCCTCCAGCCAATTGATATAAAATAATTTTTGAAATACAAGTTTCCTTTTCAAGAAGAATCACAACCATCTTCTACTGCAACACCAGCAAGAAAAAGAAGGGCATGTGCAATGAATGTGGAAGAAAAAATTATAGCAACACTACAATTAGATGTTATAAGTGTGTTAATTTATTTCAAATAAATAAAAAAAAAGGAAAATAAACAAGAAAAAAAATGGAATGGTGATGCATCCTATGTGAGTGGCAAATGGTTAACACATTTGGCCAAACTCATACAAAACAGCCTANTTTATTTTATAAAAAAAAAATATATTAAATTTCATCCAGACCTTTACAATTCTTACCTCTCTAGTACATTCTGAGTCTCACGTGAAGTACGTCTGTGGACCTTACTGGGGCTGAATGTAACAATCATACAAGAATTCATAAACTTGAATAATTTAAATAAATCACTAGCTAGGCCATAATACTTTCTCTTTGAGAATTTAAAAATTAATGTACTTACATTTTTAAAATATAACTTATGTTAATTAATATAAAAAATGTAAGAAACCTTAAAAAGTACAAGATAAAATTAAAATAATTCATTTTTTCAGAAACAAAGTAAATTTAGAACATGCAAAATAAATAGTGTATTAATACATAGATACCATTAGAAATTAAAGAAAAAAAAAATCAACCTGCTGTACAGAGGAACTTAGAATGAAAACATAACTTTCCAATTAAGCAATTATTTATAACCAAGCTGTCTCATTTTTTATTCAAATATTTTTAATCTTATGATACTTTTTCAAAAAGCCTAAAAAGGCAATCTGACGAGACAAAAATAATTTAAAAAGTTGTATGACAGTAATCCTGAGGTTCAAGAAGATTGTTCATGGTTGACCTGGGAAATTTTTTTTTCCTGCATGAATGTCCAAAGAGTAGAAGAAAGATTAGTTACTGTTTCCCTTCCAGAATTAAAGGCAAGGAAACTGGGCAGAAGTATGATTAAGTGTTGGATATTCAGGTGTGTAAAAAAATGTATAAATAATATTGAAGTGATGGTGGTAGAAAGAGTAATAAGAATTAGGAATCATTCCTGATGGAAAACTGGTTAATGAGTCATCATGCAGTTTACTTAGAAACTATAAATAGTAATAAAACTGATCCACAGTTACCTACCCTTCCACTCACAAAAACTTTTTTTCTAGTTGTCTTCCATTTGGAAAGCTAACATTAATAACCCTATAAAATATCTAGTAGAGCAACTGTGCGATAGATATAAGGAGAACTATATTAAAAAGGAGGACCTCAGATTCTGAATTAATATACAATAGAAATCAAATCAAGAAGCAATACAAGTATCTAAGAGGCGCGTTGAATAGTTAGTTATAAGAGCTCTTCGACAGACCCAACAATTCAGTTTACCAAAGGGATTAGGATTAGGATCAGGTTCTTGGGCGATAACAGCACAGTTAGTATGCCCTGACTGTTGAAACCAAAACTTTTGTTTAAAACCAAAGTTATGGAAGAGTAAGATATTTGGCTCTTGTAACTTTTTGAGAAATTAAGCTTTTTATTAGCCACAGTGCAGAAAAGGTATAACTCTAGCAATTTGCAAGGAAAACCCCACTAAATACTGATATAGAGTTGAAAAACTGGCTTAGTCCGCACAACTCTGGCAACTAAAAGATCCAGATATAATTAAAATAGGCTTACAACTAAAATTGACCAAACTTACAAAGAGATTGGTATTAAATGGATTTTTTTTTTTTTAATTTTTAAAAGTATACATATATTGAGATATAATGTTATCTCAGGTTCAGATGAAATTAAAATGATTGTGGGATGCAGTGCAATACAGTGCTGCATCTTAAGGTGTAAGATAGTCATAAGAGAATGCTATGTCTCTGTAATTAAGGAATTTCATTGAAGGAAAATTACTACAACTATCACTAATAAAACTATATAGACATTTAAAATTAATTTTAAGGAAAATTAATAGATATTTTAAAAAATCATAGAAGTTACAAGACCTTTAAAATTAAAAATACACCCAATGCAAAACAAAATTAGTAAAAATATTAACTTTTAAATTTCTTACCTTTTTTGATAGTAAAATGAAGGCATCTCTTATCTCTCTGGAAGTGCATGTCTGAGACACTTTCAGTATGTCATAATATGACTGATTGATCCTCCTAAACGACATATAATTTCAAAACAATTATTCTGAAAGAGATTTTAAATGATTATCATAATTTTAATTTTTTTTTTTTTTTTTTCACTAGAGCACACACACAAACTATTTTTAATCACCTCAGGGAGAGGAAGAGTGGGCTGAATTGTCTATGAGAACATACTCTGGTCAAGAAGAGATAATTAAACATATCACAGGTTGGGTCATATTAAAGCATGACCTCAAAACCCGAAGAAAAAAGTAATTAGAAATTTTGATCCTATAATTGCACACTAAATGCCTTCAACTCGCCCGCCATGCTGGTTTGAATTCTTGACAGATGACAGAACATTGAGGTACAGCGATCTTACTCCAAAGAGAAACCTCTGTATGAAAAAAGAAAATATTACATTCACTCAGGCTAATTCAAGAAATAAAAAATAGCTTCACCTGTTTTTCACAACGTTAAAAGTTCTATAAAACATTATTAATTTTATAAATGTCTATAATCCTCGCAATTGTCATCCCTTGCTTATCCATAATATTTGCTTGGCTAAATAGAAAAAAACAACTAATCCTCTTTTAATCACATCGAGACGTCGGTTTAACTTGGTCAAATTAGCCAGTTTTCTCATCTGTTTTTCTGTAGTCTTAAAATAATTAAACTATTCCCGCACCCACATAATGTTATTGAACGTGTGAGTGTACTTGTTGGCGTATTACAATACCCATTTATAGTTACTGAAATCTGTGCTATCAGCAACTCCAATGCACTAACTAATGCAGTAAAGGTAGTTAATACCGGTAAAAGAGAGGAGGGAGTAATAAGGCATTTGGGAAAAAATAAGTCTATATTGAAAAAGCAAACGGATGAAAGATGCAAGGGAAATACAGATAGGAAACGCGAGAGAAGTTGGTTTTAAAATATAAAAATTTGATTCTTTTCTTCTTTAATAAGTTATGATAAAGACTAATCTGTATGACTTCAGAAAGTAGAGTAGAATGGTTCAGTACAAAGACAGGAGACTATTGAAGACGGAAGCGGCCTGCATGACGGTTAAGGTAAGATATGTCTTTGCAGTAACGGTATTGGTATAAAGTTGTAAGTAATATTAGGTTATTTTAGTTGAGGTTCGGTCAAGGTAGATCCAAACAAAAAAATACAAATTTAAAAAGAAGTGTATTTTTTTAAAAGATTATCTGCCAACATTTCAGCTTACACTTTAAGCCATCTTCAGGGCTGTAGAAATACAATGTTATGAGAATACAATAATAATTGTCAAGGATTAGGACTAGGTTCAGGTTAGAGGGCGATCAACATCACGGTTATTACGCCATGACTGTTGGGGTTTATCTGGGGTTAAATCTGTTTTCCATTCATTTAAATATTTTCCGTTTTTTAGTGCTTGTTTACATTACGTTATATAGTACTTGGTGTGCAATAAGTTATATTCGAACACACAGATATACACAAATAAAGATACAAAACCAAATAATTGACAATATTATAATACAGAATTACCATAATGTAATGTGATATCAAAAGTATGAATGTAGAAAGGTATGTAAGAGATTTAAAAAAAAAAAAAAAACATGCAGACAACAACATATTAAAAAAATAATTGAATACCACACCTGCCTATCATGAAAATAAGAGAGGACGTACTGTCCCTAAGTTCGCATTTCCATGACTAATGTATGACTGAATATAAATTTTCTGAAAAACACCGTGGGTGGTAGAAGGGTGGGGGGAAGGAGGTAAGAGGCGGAAGGTACAAAGGGAGAACGGCCTATTTCAAAAGGGGGCAATAAAAAGGACAAAGGAAAAAAGGAAGGGTATTATTAGGAATAGGTAACTTTGGAACTGGGAAAAAATGTTTGACAGGTTTATTGAAGTAGGTGGGAAAAGGCGCTTCTGGCACACACAAATGAAGACAATGGCGGACACTATGGTTTCCCGCCAAAATTCAAACCTCTAAGCCTACCTCTTTGGATCAGCGCTTGAGGTCTTAACTCTACCACATCGCAAGGGGTCCCTAAAGATTTTAACGAATTTCCTACCTCAACGACGTCATTGGAGCGAATTTTCTACAGGTAAGCAAATATATATATTTTGTTTTATAGCAACTAAAATATAACCTACATAGACGAATTTCCTTGTAACCAGGAAGTAACCTACCCTACGAGAGGGCTACCCCCCAATGTTATTTGCTTATCTGATGACCTCTAGACTAGAATGTAAATATGCTTTTTTAACTGATCTCAACATTAAGCACCTCTCATAGTTTAAAGCCCAAGGTGGAGATGCATCGAGAGGGTAGGCTCGTAGGCGTCATGAAGCACATTTCTGGCATCATGACGCAAACGCACCCATCCACACAAAGGTTTAGGGGCGTTCATAGCCTCGCCAGTGACCTTTAATCATGGTTTACGGGCGTTCATAGCCTCGCCAGTGACCTTTAATCATGGTTTACGGGCGTTCATAGCCTCGCCAGTGACCTTTAATCATGGTTTAGCGGCGTTCATAGCCTCGCCAGCGACCTTAATAGAGGAATTTAGGCTCTCCCCTCAACACATACCTCTACAACATTCATTCATACAAAATAAAAAATATCTTCTTAAAAATAATTTATTGTCTCAAAAAAAAAAAAAAAAATCTTTATAAAACTTCTATTTTTTTGGATTTTATCATTTTAAATTTTTTTGGATTTTCTCATTTTTTAATTTTTTTGGATTTTCTCATTTTTAATTTTTTTGGATTTTCTCATTTTTAATTAATATTTATTTTTCAATATCAAATTAAAGCATGCTACTATTTAACCATTCCACCAGAGCATTAGCTTTGTACAAAGAACATTTTTCTTCCAGGTTTCCGTTATGAAATAAGCACCATCTTCCAGAAAATCCGAGGTCTTCCATATTAATAAGGCCTAATTGTAGATATTCGCGTAAAAATATCATTTTTTGCGACCCTTTTACATAAATTATATAAAATATTTTCCCTAAATTACTTATTATGTTCGGTATTTCGTTGTAGTTCACATCCCCATTCGTCCACCTTATCTTATGTACATTTCACGTCAATCATTCGTTAGCACGAATACTTTTATTATTTTGTATGCTTTATTCAGGAGGTTTTAAAATCCAGTATTGTGACGAGAATGTCACAACGTCTACAACTGCGAGCTCTTTTAAAATAAAATTATTATGTGCATCAATGAAACCATGCACTTCAACTACAGATGCAGGCATATTTATGAAAAATGTTTGATGAGTGAAGTTTATTTATACAATTTTTCTGAGAACATTTGTCAATGGATTTTATTCAGATAAGTTATCGTAAATTATCATACAGAAGGCTGTGTGTGGTATTTTCTGGAAAGGTCTTCGAAGCTTCAAACTCCAATCTTCTATCAACAGGTCCAGTTTTTATAGACTCGCTTTGTTTTGAGCAGTCAATTACAAGAATAAGAGATTTTTCTTTGAAGTCATTGAAACTAATGAAACTCATTGAAGAAAACAATTGATTGTATGATTTTTGGAAGTCAAACATCATTTGATATGGTAGGGAATAACAATTACTTTCATAATTAATGTGTAGATCATCATGTGGGTAAGATTTAGAATTTTAAAAAACTCGGACATTGGTTAAATTGGCTTTATGAAATTTTCACATTATTTAGCCTGTTTGTAGAAAAAGAAGAATATAATGAGGTTTTTCTAATTGCGTTTTAGATGAGAAGAGAAAATAGACGTTTTCACAGGCCATACTTGTCTCTGAGCAGCTGGTAGTAATGGATATTCATACAAGTCCCAAAACTTCTAAAGGAAAGAGATATTATTTTACCCGCTTTTAAATGTCTCAGCAATGAAAAACGTCTATATTCATTCACAGTAATATACGGTAATTTCCAATAAAGTTTACTTAGCTCAATTGTCCCCATTCCATCATCTTCTTGTACTCTTATTAAACAATTTTCATTCCTTCTAGACCTAATTAAAATCAATTCTTGTTTAACATTTATTATTAATTTTAAGTAATCCTTTGCGAACCCCAATAGATGCGATAGTGTTATACAAGAACTGAAGAATTCTTGTTGGAGATACTATATTTAAATGATCATATCAGGTCCAGCCCATCCACTCAAGATTTTTAGATTTTAGCAAAACTAAACCCTTCATAGTAGTGGCAACACCGGGGTTACGAACCCTATCTACTTCAACTCCACACAACTCGTATCTTATTTCATCGAATAAGAAACACAAAGCGTTATTTAATAATTTAATATTTGTAGGGGACGCAGTCCCGTCTTCTTTCAATAGTCGACCTTCGAGGTACAAATAACTCTGACTCGGAAGAGTATAATTATCTTGATGTTGAACAGCAATTCTGATTTCATCTCCTGGCAATAATTTTGTAGTAGAATATGGGAAGTGGGAATGATATTCAACTCCTTCGATTGAATCATCGATAATGGTTGATGATCTACTTCGGTAATGTCCATTTTATAGATGCAATTTTATATCCTGCCAATCTGAGAAATTGAATATTCTCCGGTGTA
Organism: Oncopeltus fasciatus; assembly: GCA_000696205.2. NCBI lineage: Eukaryota > Metazoa > Arthropoda > Insecta > Hemiptera > Lygaeidae > Oncopeltus > Oncopeltus fasciatus. The sequence continues at coordinate 214,483 of KZ807877.1, read as the reverse complement.
AGAAGTGTTACTCCTTTAACCTTTTTGTGGGAAATAAAGGTTTTTCGAGGAATACGCCGCTTATATACTTTTTTAAATACCAACCCCATACTTCTATGTCCAGATAGAAACTGATGATGGATAATGGATCACTTGTCTTTTATAAGATTAAGTAGATAAAGTATACATAGTTGACCACATATATAGGTAGAAGAGTCCTGATACCTTTTAGGAATGAATGAAATTCTACACCCTTTCAAGTAGGAGACTAGTTCTGGTGGGGGTCCTCTATTATTATGGAATTTACAATTCTTTAGCAAATGAAAATAGGTCTGTTTCGGAGAGACATCTATTGGGATAATATTTAACTAAAGAAATCAATTCTGTACTACCGATTTTTTTTTTTTATGGGCGAATTACTCGCTTCTTTTTTAGCTCTTTCTTAGTAGATGTCATAATGTGTAATGACAGTAATTTGGTCTATCTAGATATTTATACATTTTTTGTCTATCCAAGAATTATGCTTTGAATCAAAACCTAACCATTTGGCTAATAACATGTCCCCTTTCTTTTTTAATACTTTTTCTACTAAGTAGATGTCTGGAAATTAGACTCGTTGAAGGTCTGGTTCATAATACCCTCCTGCAATTTCTTCTCCATTATCATCCTTTAATACACATGTTACAGGCTTGGTATTTTTTATTTCAATTATCGTAAATAATTCTGTAGACCATGAAGGTTTATAACCTTTTGCAAAATCGCCTTTATATTTAGAAATGCGGACTTTATCTCCTACTATAGACCGAGGTTTTTTAACAGACCGTTTCTTTCTCTGTTCATAGATGTCTTTTAGTAATCGATATTCGATATCCTTACCATGAACCTCTGACGGCTTCATTTTGATTCCTCGATGTTTTGTATTGTTATAGGTATTGAGTAAATTTTGAATAGTAGATTTCTACTTGTATGATCCTTGGAAACTGAACTGTTTCCATATAGCTGTTTTAATAGTTCGATTAAATCGTTCAATTATTGATGCTTTAATATTGCTATAAATTGAGTAGTGATTTATATTATGCAGTATCATAAGTTTATTAAAATCCTTGATGTAAAATTCCTTGCCCATGTCAGTTTGAAGGTTCTTAGGTTTTCTATCTAGATTTAATAATAATTTAAATGCCTTAGCTACATTATTTGATGTTTTTTGTTTGACTGGATATGCCCATGCACTGGGTATGCCCATGCAAATTCAGAAAAACAATCAATGATTGTTAATATGTACTTATATCCATTATTATATTTTGAATATGGAATGAGGTAAGATCAGCTTGCCAAAGATCATCTAATTCTTTTAAATTAAAGCACCTCCTTTCAAAAATTCTTCTTGCGGGTTTGTGTAATTCCTCAACAATTTGTTTCTTAACTGAGCTCATGTTACTTCTTTAATGGTTTCATTAATAATGATAAGTTTGTGATTAATTTTTAAACCTATATAATAATTCCACACATTCGCAGTTCTTCTTCTATGCTTTGTATTTCATTTTCTTTTTTAAAATCAAAGTTCTCCAAGATGTACCAGAGCTTATGAACTAGCTCATTGGGATTTACCAGGTATGCAAGTTTAAAATGTCGTTTATTTCTTAAAATATATACACAGTAATTTAAAAAAAAGTATAATATATTTTATTCAAAGTACTGGCCCTCGCTTTCTACACATTTTGTCCATCTCTCGGGCAATATATGGATACCATTCCAAAAGAATGCTTCATCTTTATTTGAAATCCATTCATCGAGCCATTTTCGTACGTTTTCGAAATTGTTGAAGTGTTGCTCCGCCAATGAGTGTCCCATCGATGAGAAGAGGTGATAATCAGAAGGCGCCAGGTCAGGTGAATACGGCGGGTGGGGTAGGAGTTCCCAACCAAGCGAAGAAATCGTTTCCTTAGTCAATCTGGCTGAATGTGCAGGAGCGTTATCATGCTGAAGAATGACTTTGGCGTGCCTGTGAGCCCATTCTGGGCGTTTTTCGATCAATGCGTGACTCAAATTGATCATTTGTTGTCGGTAGCGCTAGGTATTGACTGTTTCGCCGGGCTTAAGAAGCTCATAGTAAACTACTCCCTTCTGATCCCACCACACACACAGCATTGTCTTCTTCCCAAAACGATCCGGTCTTGCACTCGATGTGGATGGTTGTCCTGGCGTTACCCATGATTTTTTTCGTTTGGGATTCTGAAAATAAATCCATTTTTCATCGCCAGTTACAACTCGATGCAAAAAACCCTTTCTTTTGTGGCGTAAAAGCAGCATTTCGCACACAGTTTTTCGTTTTTCCATCTGTCGTTCGTCCAATTCATGTGGAACCCATTTTCCAACCTTTTGAATCTTTCCCATAGCTCTCAGGCGATCGGAAATGGCTTGCCTAGTGACATTCAACTGTTCTGCCATCATTTGTTGGGTTTGGGTATTGTCTTCCCCAATAAAGATTGCAATTCGAAGTCCTCAAACTTTTTTGGTCGATTTTCTCGTTTTTGATCAGTAACATCAAAATCACCACGTTTGAAACGTTGAAACCAACGTTCACATGTCTTGACGGTTGGAGCAAGATCGCCATAAGTCTCAACAATAATTCGATGACATTCAGATGCCTTTTTCTTTTGATTAAATAAGAAAATCATGACATGCCGCAAATGCTCTTTATTTGGCTTAAAATTAGACATTATTAACACCAAAGAAAGGTATGATACGTCCACGTAAACGACTTAAAAACAACTGACTTTTGTAAACAAATGACTAACAAAAAAAATAGCGTTTAGAGATAAGCAAATCCTTCAATAGGCTAAGAGCGCATTCTATTGGAATTAAAACGACATTTTAAACTTGCATACCTGGTATATAATCACCATGTCCAGAATTTTTTTATTTTTTAGACAAAAATAATTTTGATATATATTGTACATATTTAGGATTAGTAATTTGAACATTCAAAGGTCCTGATTGAGAGTATCTCTTTTTATGAGCATTCGATACGTCTAATATTTCCTTGTAATTTGTAAGATCATCTTTCTCTATCAGATTACGAGCTGGATTTTTCATAAACAACAGTTCTGCCAGTCCAGGTGTAATTTTATATGTTGTATTTTCTAGATCTAGCCAATCATCATTAATTGTAATAATACTATCACCAATAGTGAAGTGTTCGCCATTGAATTTAATTCCATAAATGTCATCAGATATATTGGTTTTGTTATCTATGAAATTCTTTACGTAATTTGCAGATATTTCTTGAAGCCTCCTGCAAATATCTTGAATAGGAGTACTGGTAGATGCAAAGAATTCGTCAGCTTTCAATTCTGCTGGGTTTTTTTTTGTTTTTTTTTTTCATTTCGCTTTTTAATTTTTAATATTTGTTCTGGGGGTGTATATGGAGTACTTTGCGCGTATGGATGTGAACTCGATAATGAGTGAGGAGATGGTTCTTCCTTCGGGGTAAAAGAAGGTTTGTTATTACTAAACAATGGGTAGCAGTGAACGACGCGAGAATTTTGGTGTAGAGCACTCAATATTTGGGTTTTGTGAAGTTTCGTTTTTAATTTTGGGTATTAGTTTATCATCAATTCTGTCTAAGGTTTCAAAACGTTGCATGCTTGTTATAGAATTTACAATCGGTTTAAACTTTTCTTTGTAGTATAAATCAGCCTCTTGTCTTTTTCGTTTAAGATTTTCATATTTCTTCCTGATTGCGTTTTTTGTAGCAAGTATCTCACATTGGAGATCAGATGTTTCATCTCCCATGGCCAAATAAATAATGAAATCAGGAATAATACTCACGGTATTATATAGGTATCAAACCCTTTTCTGTAACGTCCATTCAAGATTTCACTATCTTTGTCTATTACAAGAAAATCATATTTGTCCCTTCAGCACATATGACACGATTCTGTAAATTGTTTGAATTCCATGTCTGTGCTTACATGATCCTCATAAACTTTTTAAATTAAGGTTGTCTTGCTTAAATAATATAAGAAAGTTTGAATTGTCGCGTATTAGATGTTTTGGAACTCGAGTGTAACTTTGACAAAGGTAAAAGCTATCTATTCCATAGTGTCAACCCATACAAAAATATGCTCTAATTTCATTTTGCTTATCATAGGAGACATCATCAAAAAAATAAAAATTGAATGGTTTTAGCTTCAGATGGAAGAGGCACCTTTTCATTGACGCTATATGTAAAGCATGTTATTTCTTCTATATCTTCAATAATAGATATTAGTTTATTTTCAAATCTAACTCCATTGGGATCGTATATTAAATTCATCATCAAATTTGTTTTTCCACAATTCGAAGGTCCGAAAATTATACATCGAATACAGTCTGGTAATAGAGGCCTATGTTTTGATCCATCTCTATGAGAATTAGATTTAAGTTGCTTCACTTGGAAGCCATGATATTGCTTCACCAACCGCATGTTTGCGGAATTTGGATTGTTCTTACATAGTCTACAAGCAATTTATATATGGAGATACTTTCATGTATACTCACTATCTGAGGCATGAAGGCCAAATAAACAATATTCCACATGATATATTAGACTATGAAAAATATCAAAAATACTAAACCTGCAACATTCTATAGAAGTTCGCTTTTTACACACCCCTTGCGTCATAACAGTCCTTTTAGACGAAATATACTAATTAACACATCCCTCGATTCCATTCAAGTCCCTATCATAATTCATGTTAATACATGTCCTGCCTAGGGATCAAAGGTCAAAGGTTAAAACGTATATAAAAAGTCCTCAATTTGGGGAAATTTCTCCTTATTGCATTATTGCCTCTTAAAAGATAATTGTTTAAAATAAAATAAAAAGTACTGATTATAATTTCTCATAACGGGTCCTAAGTTCAAAGGTAAATCTTCTTAGTAATATATATATTTTTTAAATGAGAAGATTAAGATTGTAGGGGATTAATAAATGATTAAATTGATGATTGTGGGGTTCTTCGTTACGGTCCGTCACTTGGTTTTTTTTAGTCGGGCACTTGGGAATCCCTATATTACCTTCAAATGTCTAAGGACAAAACAAGAAAATATCACACCCCCTCACCTCTCCATCACGGTACGCCGGGTGGATTAGGTATACTTAAACAACACAATATAAAATAATGAGGGTAAAAAAAAAAAAAAATCCCTATAGTTACTCTGCTGTGTTTTCAAAGTGTCAACATGTATCTATGTGATAAATGTGATTCTCTCTTTGAAAGAAAATCTGATTTGGATTTCCATCTGACTAATAATCATGGTGTGATAATTGGTAAGCAATGTAAGGAGTGTAGTGCCTATGTTACCGAAAACAATTTGAAAAGACAAGAATTAACATGTAGCACAATCTTTAAATGTAATAAATGTGGAGGGAAATTTAAAAGTGGATATAATTTTAAACTTCACGAATATTTATGCGGACAACCTACTAAAAAAAGTAAACTAGAGCCCACTAAATATCACTTATTGTCAATAGGTCCTAATGAAGAGGGTATGAATGAATATGAATGCGCTTTTAATAATAGGCTTAAATCTTATTATATCCGATGTAACAGTTGTTCCGACCTAATATCATTTATGAACTTGTCTAAGAACCAAATCATTAATACTATTAAAGAGAACTTGGAATATCACAGCGCGTTAAAAGTTAATTTTATGATCGAGTGTACATTCATAAATAGTATTGGTGAAACAGATGATAGAGCGTTTAAAACAGTAAATGTACCAATATTCATAGAAACTGACTTGGAAATTTTTTTATTTAAAACATTCCATAAATTATCTACTGAAATGGAAGAATCAACGACTAAAAAAAGTGGATGGAGTTTATAAGAAATCGATGGTTTACGCTTGCGAATTAACAAATATAACCCTCTGAGAGGTAGTACATACATTCTCCTCCCTAAACAAATCGCGGATAAACATGCATGCATTAATGTAAAAACTTTGATGAAAAATGTTTCATGTACAGCATATTAGCTAGATTTCCCCAAAGAAATGCTGATTTGGTTTGGGACAAATTGATGCTTTCAGGAGGCACCCACTCGAATCCTCCGTAGGTTAATGAGTGACACTTAGCCCAACCATACTGATTGTCTGCGTCATACGTAATGAACTGTGACGGTTTATTTTCATCGAATCCCGCTTGGTATTTATTATTTGCTTCGCCAAATCTGTGCGAAACTTGACATATACCCACCTCTAATTCCGGATTCTACCATCAACAACACTTGGTCATAGTCCAAAAGTAATTCTAACTAAACTTTCGTGTACGTTAACATTGCATCCCGTGTAAGTCCCGGAGAAGTAAAATAATGGGCTGGGTCAACCAAATGTGAGTTAAGAGTGCTTTCCCGAAATGCTTCGAATACATCAGATAACAGCAATACATCGGTCATGAGATAGAGATCGCTGTACTCCCCTAGGGTCTGAATGTTGAAATGCTTCCATAATTTTTGAGCATATTCATAATCATTATCCCTAATTTCACTTTCATTCAGACAACTATAAAATTTATCTTTACTGGGAAGACTAGTTTCTTTTAGTTTTGCCCAATCTAAAACTAATGTCAGAATATAATGAAAAATTAAATTTCAGAATATTGAAAGGTCATTAAAAGTTCCTATCGTCATATATGCTGATTTTAATTTTTGTTAATTCACAAGCGTAAACCATTAATTTCTAATAAACTCCATCCACTTTTGTTAGTCATTGATTATTCCATTTCAATAGATAATTTATGAAATGTTTAAAAAAAAAAAATCTAAGTCAGTTTCTTTGAATATTGGTACATTTACTGTTTTAAACGCTCTATCATCTGTTTCACTAATACTATTTATGAATGTACACTCGATCATAAAATTAACTTTTAACGCGCTGTGATTAATAAGTGATTACTTTTGGACCATGACCAAGTGTTGATGGTAGAATCCGGAATTAAAGGTGGTATATGTCAAGCTTAGCATAGATTTGACGAAGCAAATAATAAATACCAAACGGGATTAGATTATAATAAACCGTCACAGTTCATTACGTATGAAGACGCAAACAATCAGTATGGTTGGGCTAAGTGTCACTCATTAACCTACGGAGGATTCGAGTGGGTGCCTCCTGAATGCATCGATTTGTCCCAAACCAAAGAAGATGATCCATTCGGTTATTTACTAGAAGTAGATATCGAATACCCCGAATATCTTCATGATACATACAGTGATTTTCCGTTCCTTCCCGAATCTATTGCATGTCCGGGAACATCCCATAAGAAATTGATTCCTCATTTAGGACCTAGAATGTATTGTGTTGTTCATTATATGTCCCTAAAACAAGCATTAAATCACGGGTTGAGACTCGAAAAAATACACCGAGTACTAAAGTTTAAACAATCTCCGTGGCTCAAACACTATGTGGAATTTAACAATAACTTAAGAAAGAGCGCTAAAAATGATTTTGAAAAAGACTTGTTTAAATTATTTAATAATACCATGTTTGGTAAAACTATGGAAGGGATAAGAAGAAGAATAGATGTCTGGCTTGTCTCTGATAATAAACAACTATAAAAATAAATTAGTAGGCCGACATTTATCGATAGAACTATTTACGGTCCGAACCTTGCTGCTGTTTATCTCGCGAAATCTAAAATTTTGTTTAATAAGCCAATATACATAGGGATGTGTGTACTAGACATATCAAAAACATTATGACATTCTTCTTCCATTTTATGGTACTGATAGGTTGAAACTTATGTACACAGGTACCGATTCTTTGATTCACCACATTAAAACGGATGATGTTTTTAAGGAAAAGCTAAATTTTATGTGCCATTTAGATATGTCAGATTATCCTATCGAACACACATGCTTTTCCAATAATAATATAAAGATCTTGGGAAAATTCAAAGATGAAGCCCAGGGAAAAATTATAACATCTTTCGTTGGTTTGAGAGCTAAAATGTATTCATTAAAAATAGAAGGGGTTTCAATTATTAAGAAAGCAAAAGGAGTAAAAAAGAGTGCTTTAAAAAGATATATTACATTTGAAGATTATGTGAAATGTAGTAAGGAGGGAAAAACTGTAATGACCCCAATAAAGACTATAATGTCTAAAAACATAATATTGCTTCTTATGAAATGAATAAATTATCTCTGTCCCCATTTGATGACAAAAGATACATACTATCTACGTTAGCCCATGTACATTTTAAGTTAAAATAAATAATAATTAAAAATGAGAAAATCCAAAAAAAATTAAAAATGAGAAATCCAAAAAAATTTTAAAAATGATAAAATCCAAAAAAATAGAAGTTTTATAAAGGAGATGATTTTTTTTTTTTTAGACAAAAAATTATTTTTAAGAATATATTTTTTATTTTATATGAATGAATGTTGTAAAGATAAGTGTTGTGGTATAAGGGAGAACCTAAATTCCTCTATTAAGGTCACTGGCGAGGCTATGAACGCCTCTAAACCATGATTAAAGGTCACCGGCGAGGCTATGAACGCCCGTAATTCATGATTAAAGGTCACTGGCGAGGCTATGAACGCCCGTAAACCCATATGTGATAGAGGAATGGGTTAACCCTGCGAGGTATGTCGCTCCTATGACGTCACAAGCAATGAGGATGGAAATTCGCTAAAGAAATTTGGGGCCTCCTGCGGGGTAGGTTGCTCCTATGACGTCACAAGATACAACAAGAGGTTGGAAATTTGCCAGAGGTTAGTTTGAATGTTAATGTTAATCTAGATTAACGCTCGAGTTAATGGTTTTTAGAATGTTGAAAATGTTTAAATAAGTTGAAGAAATTTGTTCTATGTCCGTTCTGAGTGAAGCTTGTAGATGGCTTACAATTTAAGCGAAACGTTGGTCGATTATCTTTTTAAAAAAGAAACTTTTTTTTTTTTAATCTTCCTTGACCGAAGCCCAACTAAAATCATCTAATATTAGCATCTGTGGTAAAAAAAAAAAAAAAAAAAAAAAAAAAAAAAAAAAAAAAAAAAAAAAA
>KZ807877.1:182688-194345 GCA_000696205.2 Oncopeltus fasciatus | reverse complement strand
ATATATATATATATATATATATGAATGGATTTTATTGTATATTTTGTTACTCATAAAATCAATTTTGTAAATATAGTTTGGTTAATTTTATTATACCATTTTTGAGTTACTGTTCATTTAATAAGTTACCTAATATATATTTATATGTACTCAAAAGTAAAAGTATTAATGTAAGATCAAATTGTATATATATTTTTAGGTTGAAAGGTAGGGTGTTCTCAAGATATTCCAAACTGTTTTTCTCATTCACAAGTATGACTGTATTATCTTCTTGTGAGACAGTATATTCCTCTTATAAACTTTTGATTTTAATATATTTCAAATTCAATTTACCCTTATCTTACAAATTTATAAATTAGGACAACTATCTGTGAGTATTTTCAGCAATATTATATATGTTGTTCTTTAACTGACAAAATATATATGTACATGTGCCACACACACCTTATCAAATTTAAAAATGTGTTGAACACCCTCACTTTCTCAAGAAATTAAGTTATATTCTTCTATTGAACATTTTCTGTACAACTCAAATGAGATTCAAAGAATGGTAAGAAAACTATTACTACGTTTTTGAAACTTTAATTTTTTTAAATTTTTCTGGAAAATTTAAACCTTAATATTACTTATCCTGAGTCCTATATTTAAAGAGATCACTCATTTTAGCAATTTATTATAATTTTTACAGTTTAAAATGTAGACTAATTTAAACAATATTTTGGTCTAACCCATTTTCAAGTTGTGAGGAACCTCCATCACCACCAGCCTCAAGATCAGTTTTCTATGAGAGATCCCGAGGAGATAATGCTTTTATTTTTGTATTGACTTATACATAATCACATCTTCTAAATTAGAGATTAAATCAATTCTTTTAATAGTAGTAAAAACTGATACTATTAACAAGGCCTTTCTTATATACTTTTATCCTACAACTAATTAATAAACGTATTCAATTCATATATATATAGTCATTAATTTTTATGGAATTCATAAGTAATTAAACAGACCCTCCAATGCTATATATACTTTTATAGTTATGAAAGAATCATAACATAATGCTAAACAAGGGTCATTAAGTACTGCTTGTGATTGTGTACAAAATAATGTATTGAATAAATATATTAAAATTTTCATTTAGAATAGTGTAAATTTTATAGTGAGATTGAAGCTACTTTGTTTTGTATTTGGAAGATGTAGTAAGTTAAGTAGAAAAAGTATGCAAAATTTTGCAACCTCTGGCAGTGATCTTGATCAGGTATGTGGATGGTTCTACCGCAAATGCATCTTGAGCATGGACCATTCCAAAAAATTCTCTAAATTATTTTAAAATAGAGAAAATTTCTGTCTATAGACTTTTTTCTTCTTCTGTTTAAGTTATTATAAATTACTATATTTGTAAGTCATAATTATAATTAATAAAATAATTATCCCACTGTATCATATGAGTTCAAAGTAAGAAATTATTGAGAGATATTTTGTGCTTGATTTAGATCCACTAGCCCATTTTGCTTATAAATTCAGAGATCATATTGTAGGACTTGGTTATCTGGTTTCAGTGGATAATAATATTCAAATCTATCAAGAACTCCAATTTGCTTTATATTTCAAATATTGTTTGAGCATTAGCTTGTAAGTACAAAATTGTTTTCAGTAATCTATAAATTGGGATAGTAATTTTATTCAGAAGAAAAAATATGTTTGACAACTTTACTTATGTACTATTCTTGTTGCTATAGAAAATAAATCTTTCATCAATTCGGACATTATGTTACAATATACAATTAAAGCACTCATTTTTTTGTTAATCTTAATGTCATTGTAGATTGTTGAAATTCCATGAATATTATTTAACAAGAAGTATAGACCTTAAAGTAATAATTTTTATAATGGGAAATGATGTTGGGCACACATAAATTCTTGTTTTAAAGTGTTAAAATTATTTTATAAAAAAAAAGAGCTTATAAAAGTATTATTGAATATTAGTTCTAAAGGTAAGATACGATTCAGTTGATTTGTCTTAATGATGTTATTCATGGTCTGATAGTAGGACTTCAATTGGGTTGTTGATATCATGCTCTCTCTTATTACTGTTAATTGGATATCCAATTTAGTCCTGTAGATCAAGTCATGAATGACTAGTTCCAAGCAAGTTTGATTTGATCCAACGGTACATTATGAGCATTACTTTCTATATTAAAATGTTCTATTAAAACTAAGCTTTATACTTTCACTTACATTCATTTTTAAGCTTTATTTTTCATGAAACTATGAGAGCACATTGCAAGATGCACGCTGTGCAGTATGTAATTTCTAAAATAAATAAATTAATGTTCTAATGTTCTAAATTTTTCATGTTGGTAACTGTGTTCTATTGGGCCGTTAAAAAACATCAGCATTCAGTCATTTAATAGCAATGCATTGGAATAACATAGTAATTCAATGGCGAAAATCTACAAGTTTAAGCAAATATACTTTATTCATTTATTAGAGCCTTTTACTCTCTATCAACATGACTATAAATTTTGCTTAATTTCTAGAAAACACCTTTTTCTATTTTCCAGCAATTTTCTTCTTTTTCTTTTGCCTTCTAAGAATCAGAACTTAGCTAATTCTAAAAAGTGGACTATTTACAATTAAATTATACGCAAGATTGTGTCTTAAATTCCAAGAAAAACTTGTAAAAATTTATATAAAAGGTACATTAAAATAATAAAATTTCATATCTTAGTTTTATTTATTTAAACATCCTTGTTACATGTTCCAAATTAATCATAATATTGTTCACATATTGCCTCAAAGCACACCAAATAAAAGGAAAAATTAAGATAAACATAGTTTGCAAAGTAAATTTCATTTACCAGATAGAAACTTAATAGTAACACCATTAAATATTCAGTCAATTAAATATATTTTTGGAAGTTATTTTTCAAAATTATTATAATTTCATTTAAGTATTTGCTACTGAGAGAGTCATTGTTTGAAGAGCTGAAATGATTAGGACGATTGAACAAAGAAAATAGGAGAAAAAAAATGTATTGCTAAACATATTTTTTCATATTTGTATATCATTGAGAATTGTGCCCATTATATAATTCAGTTCCATTAAACTTCAGCATGTATATTTAAATGGCTAAAAACGACATTTAAAATATTTTATTAGATGTTTTTTTGTTGGGGTTGTCAAGGTAGATAAAAAAAAAATACAAATGTAAAAAAAATTTTGGCTTACATTGTAAGCCATTGTCAGGGCTGTCAAGAAGGCGAGAGGGGACGTCCTCTATCTTGACCGAACCCCAACAAAAAAAAAAAATCTAATAATAATATCTACGGTCAAAAAAACTCTCCATTTAAAATATTTTAGTTTCAAATTGAAAACTATCTACTTTAACTTAATTTTTATTTTTTTGGGGGTGGGGTGGAGGTGAATGAAATCTTAAACTATACAAAAGATCTTGTTAAATTATTCCTTAATGTAAAGGTTACAAAATTTCACATCGCTCTTTAAAATTTTTAATTTTTCTTTCTATATTAGGTAGATTATTTTCATTGAGGATAAAGAGAAAATAATAAAGTTGTGTGTTTAGTTTTAGTACTGAAAATTTGAAATAGGTGTAAGGTACTTATTGATATACATTTTTTTTATAAATAAAATTTTTTTAAAACCTAAATATACACGAATAAGAATTTTCCAATATTAGTCATATGACAATACATCCAATTATTTATTGCTTTGACATTCATAATAGGAAATGTATAACAACTCTTTCCTTTAATTGCAACTATACAAGTTGTGGCTAATAAATAATGAGATTATTACTGTAAAGTATTTTATTTCAAATTTATACATATTTAGTTTTTATCACCTTCAACATACACCTCCTCCTCTATCCTTACAGAACTCCGTGCGACTTTTTTCCATTGTTCGAAACAGTGCTTGAAGTCTTGTTCTGTGAGCTCCTGCATATCACTTTTTTTTTTTAATAAATTTTTATTTATTTAAATAATGTAATTGTAATTACATGTAATGTAATTATTTATTACATTCTGTTACTTAACATCTTGTAATTTTATGACGGATACAATAAATAAATAACATATATAAAAATAAAATAAAATCAACAATAAAACAAATAAATGGTCATCTCTTTGCAGGGGGAAGAGGCCCATCGACCCCACTCCCAATAAGTTTAGGCATTAAGGCCCAGGAGGTCGTGAGGCCATCTCCGTTTTAGTCGCCGGGGAGGATTGTGAGGATTGGAGTCCGACGACAGGGATTGGGCAAATAGATTGGGATGAAATTGGAGTTTACTATGGAAGAGCTTGAAGCGGGTGGAGATAAGGTCTTTGGCAAAGGGAATATTAAAGTCGTGATGAAGGATAGAGTTGGACACATAATATGGAGCGTTAGCAATTATTCTGAGAATTTTGGACTGAAAGGATTGTATTCGTTGGATATTGGAAGGCTTAATGGCACCCCACAGTTCTGCACCATAGGTCCAGATTGGTCGCATTATGGTCTTGTAGATGGTCAGTTTATTTTCTAATGTGAGGTGTGAGAGCCTATTTTTAAGGCTGTATAAGAGCCTGTTGAGTTCTTGTCTTTTGATTTTAGTATGTTCATTCCAGTTGAGTCGTGAGTCAAGGTGGAACCCAAGGTAACGAACTGAATCAGAGAGAGGTATAGGTATGTTATTGTATGTAACATTATTAGGAGAATCTTTTCTTAATTTAAAATTTACTTGTATGCATTTGGACTCATTTATTTTGATTTTCCGTTTCCTGCACCACTGCTGAATAGCATCAAGGTGGTTTTGTAAATTGTTAGAAGCGATTTTGGAATCAGGGTGGGAGGAAGTCGTGATTGCTTATTGTTATTACTTAATATAAACTAATATAATGTCCTTTTGGCGAATAAGACCCTATTCACAAGAACTGTTTACTCCAAGGTATAGAATAGCCTAAATTATCAACTTCCTATGAAGTTGTACCTTCATGGAATTGTCTTGGGGAGCCCCTTTGTCTTCATATCAGGATAGTCGAAGGACACTTACCTATTTACTTTCCCGATGATTAGTTGCCTCCCTTCCCCTTCAGGGAAACCCCTTACGTCAAAATTCTGTCCTATAAAAGATGGTCCCACAGGATCCCCAGCAGTCTCCGTCGGTCCCTCTCAGGCTTCTTAGCTGATTGCGACAACTGCCCAGGACTAATTGTAAGTGTATATGCTATATATTTATATGTTAAATTACATTTCAATTATAGAATAATAACCAAACTACAAGTCTTTTGGCTTATTTTAAACCTTATTAATCTATAAAGAGGATTGGAAATAGGCCTCCAATTTACCCTGTTGCCAGCAGACTCCTGTTTCCAAATTTTAACCTGTTATAGGACAGTATGTAACAGAAGAACCTTTTCTTAGCTGAAAATTTACCCGAACACATTTAGACTCATTTATTTTAATTCCGTACCACTGCTGAATAGCATCAAGGTGGTTTTGTAAAATGTTGGAAGTGGTTTTGAAATCAGGATGGGAGGAGAGGATCGCTTTGTCGTCTGCAAAGAGGACTGAAAGAGTATTAGGATGAGTAGGGATGTCTGCAGTATAAAGGATAGGTCCAAGCACACTGCCTAGTGGAACACCCGCTTTCACAGGGTAGTGTTCGGAGTAATCTGATCCTTGCCGGACCCTAAAGAAACGGTTAGAAAGATAAGATTTGAGAATTAGGTAGATGCTACTTGGGAATATGGATTTCAGCTTATATAATAGTCCAGTATGCAATACTCGGTCAAATGCTTGAGTGACGTCCAAGAATGCACCAGGACAGAATTATTTTCGCTCGAGGGAAAAGGAGATGTAGTCTACAACGCGAAACACTTGCTGGACAGTAGAATGATGGAGCAGGAAGCCAAACTAATGATAAGGTAGAATATTTAAGGAAGTTATTATAGGTTTTAAAAGAACTTTCTCAAATACCTTGGAAAGTAAAGGAAAAAGGCTAATTAGTTTATAGGATAATGTTTTAGAAGAAGGTTTACCGGGTTTGGGAAATAGGATTGTTTCAGAAAATTTCCAGATAAGAGGAAAATGGGTGGTTCGAAGGACACAATTATAGAGGTAAGTGAGGAAAACAATTGCCTTTTGGGGTAGATTTCGAAGTATTAGCCCGGTGATTAGGTCATAGCCAGGTACTTTGCGCTTAGGCAGATTGTTCATAATGTACTTAACCTCATAAGGTGTCACTGCCTTAATCGGTAAGGACATTGGTAATGGTATATCCAATGACTCCTCAACCTCCGCGTTATTGGACAAATTATCGGTATCTGGATGGGGAGTGAATGTTTGCTTTAGATGCTTGGCAAACATTTGGGCCTTGGGTTTGTCGGAAGAGGCCCAGGAACCATCTTCTCGACATAAGGGAGCAGAAGGTTTATAATATTTTGGAATCCTGCGAGTAGTAGGAAGTCCAGAGGGATTTGTCTGCTGCTAAGAGGCTAGACAGGTGGGCAATAAATGACTTATTTCGTAAAGCACCTAGTTTTTGCTTTACGAGACGAGATAGCTGGTTGAACTCCCTACGATCTGAGGGATGTCAGTACCTCTGGAACAGGGCTCGAGCTTGCCGCTTAGCTTGTATGAGGTTTTTAATGTAATCAGGGAGGGGTTCAGCTGAATTTACAGTGGAGCGGGTGCTGGTGGGTTTTAAGTTAGCCTTCCAAAGACATTGCTGAATCTTTATAGTAAAGAACTGGACAGCATCATCCAGCTCTTCAGAGGTTTTTAAGGAGATTCCGAGGTCAAGTGACTCTTCTAGGAGAGTTCTAAAAAGTGGCCAGTCAATGGGAACCACTTATTAAGGTTGGTGGCAATTGTCTAGGGATAGGTGTGAGAGACATTGTGAGGAAGACAGGGTTGTGGTCAGAGGAAAGTTCAATTAATGTTTTTACGTAGTGGTGAAAGTGACTAAGATTTTTTCAGATTAAAAAAAATAGGATATCAGGATGACGGTTTACATCAATGGCCGAGTAGGTAGGAGAAGATGGACTTAAAGTAGAAAGAGTGCGAGAGGAAAGAGCATCATACAGAGTATGTCCACTAGAGTTGGTCGATCACGAGCTCCACCGCAATCGTTTCGCAATATAATCTCCATCGGAGAAGATTCTGGCCTGAGACGGCAACCAGAGCAATTCGGCTACGTACTAAATCGTTATCTTCAAGGTTCAACGTGAGATTTTCCGCACAAAGTTGAATTAAGTCTCCAGTGATCTTTGCAAGTTTTTGAATTTTGTGTAAGACGTCTTACGGCACTTCAATTTACACCGGGAGTTTGCGGCAAGTTGCGGAACGAGCGGATTTATCAAAGATAGCAACTTATCCGTAAGTAATCTGCTGAGCATTATCCCTTCTCTATAGCTATCCCCTCTGCCTAGTAGACACGCCCAGCCTACGTCTTATCTCGCCAGCTGTTTATCTGAGCTTACTTGCAGTGTCCGGTGTGCAAACAACTATCAATAGGTATGACAAGAGCTCTCTAGCCTGTATCACATGCTAATTAATTTACCACGGAACGTGTTGCGGTAATGGTGAATCAGATATTGAGTGTCAGAGGTCACAGAGAAAAGACTGGACATGTGACAAATGTAAGAAAATGAGGAAGACCTCACCAGCTAAATCTACCGAGGAAGGTAATCTATTCAGGAGGCGATGAGGGCGCTCTCAACGGAGATAGGCGAGATAAAAAAACGGCGTTGCTAATGAGCTAAGAGAGTTTAAATACTCTCTTAATAAAAGCAATGACGCTGCTTTGGAAAATGCCAAGCTTCTTGAAAGTATAGAGAACAAACAGAAGTTTTCGAGCAACTAGCGCTCGAAAACAAGACATTGAAGTCAAGGGTGACAGAACCGGAGGTGAGTCTGAATCACGCCCAACAGGAATTACTCCCCAGATCTATCGAAGTTAGAAGGGTACCGGTGCGACCTGGTGAAACTCCCGCTGCTCTGGTGACGAGTATAGGCGCCAGTCTGGGGCTAAAGATCGCTCCAGAAGAAATAGATATAGTGGAGCGTCATCGCCAGCGAAGGGATGATCCTAGACCACCAGGCACCATAGCGAGGTTCGTTCGGCAATCTATGAGGGACGAGGTTATCAGATTGAGAAGAGTGAAGGGGGACCTGACAACCAGCCATATTGGCTGGGAGGAGAATGATGCCCCATTTACCTGACCGAGAGTATGGGCCCCATGAACAAGAGCCTCTACTACTTGGCACGTCAGAAGAAGAAGGAAGGCAATCTAAAATGCGTGTGGTTCTCTGGTGGCTGGGTCAAATGTCGACAGGATGACGGCCGGCCTGTGGTGGTTATCAACATTCCGGAAGACCTGGATATGTTCGGATGACCATGGGCTGACTGGCGACCTGAAGGTATTTATGGTAGTGGATCGGCGGGCATTTGGCGAATTTCCTTTCTCTTCGTAAACGTCAAAATGACATAAAGAATAAACTAATAAAAACAAACCCTCTCTGAATATTCCTCATTTCCCTGGGGTTCCTGATGACTTTAACTCTTATTTTACTTCCTCCTCGCAGTCCCAGAGTTCTCCTGTTTCTACTAGTTCTCTTTCAACAGCTCTGATTTTAACCCGAACAATTTCTTTTTCTCCGACATAAATGCTGAAGATTTTTAAGCAGTGATATCAAAAATAAAACCAAATGTAGTTGGTTGCGATTGCATTCATTTAAAACTCACCAAAGCCACCCTTTCCAGTATCTTTCCTGTCCTCCTGCACACATACAATTTTTCCCTTCAGGACTCAGTCTTCCCTAATTCCTGGAAACAAGCAATAGTTAAACCTTTAAACAAAATTCTCAATCCCTCTTCCTTCAATGATTTCCGTCCCATATCTATTCTCCCTATCCTTGCAAAACCCTTAGAAAAGTTGGTACAAAAACAAATGTCTTCTGTCTTGGAAAATGCAAAGCTCCTAGATTCTTTCCAATCCGGTTTTCTGGTTTTCTGGTTCCGGTGCAGCCCTGGCTTCTCTACCCAGACTGCTCTCCTAAAAATAACCTCAGACATCCATGCTGCATCCCAGGCTATTGTTTTTGGGTCTAGAGCCTTGCTTACATCATTCCCTACTATTCCTCCCCGCAAAATTAATTAGCACCTAATTTCCTTTCATTTCTCAGTCAAAAACCTTGGCATTATCCTAGACGAAACCTTTCCATGGAAACCTCATATTTCACAGATTTCCCGTCACTGTTTCTCCACTCTCCAACAATTCCGCCGCTCTAGTCATCTCCTACCTTGTAAAACCCGTAGTCTCCCTGTGTCTCCCACTCACTCATATTCCCTCATTTTGACTATGGTTGTGCTGTTTGTCTTTGGTTCTTCGAGGAGCGCCCACGTTACAAAGCTGAACTCCGAGTCGGGATGGTTATACCCATCTTACCTTAGGCAATATTTCCTTGGTTCTCTCCTCTATCGTCGTATTTTCCCATTCCCCTACATATCTCTATGATCTTTTAACTTTCAAATCCTCAGTACTTTCCCGCCCCACCCGCTCTCGACTTTCCAACCTTTATCTTCCCCCCTACAAATCCACTGTATTTAGTCATTCCTTCCTCATCAGATCCTGAAGGCTCTGGAACTCAATCCCTCTAAATATTCGACACTCTTCCTCGCTCGCATCCTTTAAATCCCAGCTATTTCAACATCTCCTCTCTGTACAATTGGGTATCACGAACTGCTAAACTACATCTTGTTTAATTTTTATTTTTATAATGACTAATTGTTATTCTATTAGTTTTGATTTTCATTGTTTTTTCTTGTGCAGCACTCATTTTATTTTTGAGCCTATATTTTTATTTATTTTTTATTGTATTTTTTTTTATTACTTATTAGTTTGATTTCCGTACTTGTAAATATTATCATACGTATGTTCAAAATATTTTATATCATTGGCCTATTCTTTATTTTTACTTCTTATTTTTATTGTTGCAACTAGGTCAGAATCAGCTATACTGTCAGCTATGATCTTCTTGTTATTCAAGGGGACTTATGTCTTAGAATAAAATTTATTTTTCTTTCTTTCATTTTACAAGACAAAGAAATTCCTAACAGAAGTATTAATTAATAATGATTAATTAATCAATAGTGATGCTGAGAAATTCATTAAGTTTAGACATAGATACTGCATGATGATCTTTGGTTATTAGAAGAAAAAAAAAATTACCGGTTCCTCAGGTGTTCACTAATTAATGAGTTTTAGCATAAGTGAGCTTTTGCTTATTATAAAACATTATGTTCTTAGGTTGTATGATTAAGCCTGGAAATAGAGATAATAAATAAAAAATAATTGGGCTCATCATAAGCCTAAGTAACTCTAAAAATAATAAAGATCCTGGGTCCAGTAACGCAATTGTAAGTAACTGTCTGAGAAAGGAAGTATTTCAGTTTACTTGTTTTTGGATATTGTAAAAACCAGGACTAATTCATTCTATCCTAAATAAAGTTTGGACAAAGAATTATTATCAGGACAGCACATGTGGAAGAGTTATATTTTAATATGGGGATCTGTTCAAATAGCTTTGTCCCCCAAATATTTAGGCAAATCAAAATCAATAAACACAGACAAAATTAGCTTATTCACAAACTTTTATTCCACCAGTATTGTAAAGCTTACTCTATTCCAGAATACTATGCTTCTACAACCCAGAAGTACAACTATACTAGAAATATCCAGAAGAAGAGAGAATCTTCACTTTTAAATGATCAATCCTTGCTATAAAAAAAAATCGCAGTAGTCTAATAGTGACACTAGTTATAATTAAATCCTTATTTACTGTTCCTTAGGGAACTTGAAGAAATGCAACAGTTATTAAAATATATCAAAATATGAGGATACCCAGTTATATATAATGAATATAAGCCCCCTAACATACTCCGAAAAAAACCCATGAGCTCCTCATGTGTGGGTATATATGTATGTAAACTTTTATGAAAATAAAATAAAATTGTAATACTAAGCACAAAACTTGAGTTAGGCTAAAAATGTAATTATTTCTTTATCAACCTGTAAGTGTACCAGTCAATTTATGATATGAAATGTAGCTTGAATTAAGGTTATCTACAAACTTAAAAATGCTGCACATTATTCATTCCACAATAGTAAAATTTTAATTAGAATAAAGAATTTTTTAAATATTATTATTCATTGTGAAAATTGCGAACATTTTTTTGCTTCTCTGAAAACTTTTTTCTCTCTAAATTATTTTCTATCAGTTACAATTATTGAGAAATTCACTAGCTTAGACTAAATCCCCCGATTCCTCCTCAGAGATATATTTTCAATATTAACCATTCCTTAATATAAATATTACAGTGAAACATAATAATAAATAGCAAAATATTTTGGCAAAACACTTGGAACAAAAGCACTTAATTCAATTTAACTCTTAACAAAAAACTCCATCCTATAGGGACTATATTGGAATCTGCAAAAATAGAGAGAACAATCCCTAATTTAACCTACCAAGATAATGTTAAAATTGCTAAAAAAAATTAAGAACTTACAACTAATTTAATTTGATGTGTCAATGTCAAACATCAAATTTTGAGAGGAGGAAATTTTATTTTTTAAAAGAATAAATTAAAAAA
>KZ807877.1:174705-180043 GCA_000696205.2 Oncopeltus fasciatus | reverse complement strand
AAAAAAAAAAAAAAAAAAAAAAAAAAAAAAAAAAAAAAAAAAAAAAAAAAAAAAAAATAAAAAAATAAAACATACCAGGGCAAAGAGCTCACTCCATTCATGGGACAGCCTCCTGCTGTATTTCAATTTTCTCCACCATCAAGTCAGGGTTCATGGCGGTTGCCTCTTGTATTGCATCATTGAGTGCTTTCTCATGGTCAATAGGATCACCATCACTCTGAATGGTTATCTTCTGCTCTACTCGAGTTTATTTTTTCAAAAGGAAGAATGTATGACTTGTCCTTTGAAATTTTGGTCTGGTAGGACAATGAAATCAAATTACACTGTGATTTATTTTTACATTGAAAAAATAAAATAATAAATTAGTGTATTTATAGCTTTTTCGTCATAATGAAATAATTAAAATGAAAAAGTAAAAACAAGCTTTTTGTGGTTTCTTGATTTGTCATAGAGCAAGCGGTAAGCATCTGAAATAGAGAGAACAGATAAATATTAGAAAAAACATAAGAACACTTAGTAAATAATGAGAGACAAGTTATACCTATAATGAGTAAAAAACAGATTTATTATTATTTAATTGAAGGAAGCTAAGTAAAAAAAAAAATTAATAAAAAGATTTTAGCTAGACTAAACATTTCATTTCCCTCCTTCTTTTAATAAAAATTTTAAAGGAGTAAAAACAGGTAACAAAATTCATCTGTGAGAAAAATGATTTAGCACCCCAAAATATGTTTTAATAATGGATTAAAATTTTAATACATATCATAAACACATTAATTGTTTGCAGTTTCTGCTTATATAGTTATTAATATGCTGCTTTTATTATTATTTTATTCAAGTGCTCATTTGCTTGATTTAATTCAAATTGGAAAATTGTTTTCCTGAATTAATTTATTAATATTTGTTCTGTATGATACTAAATGTAAACCATTCCACATTTATTTGTGCAAGGGAGGGGGGGGGAGGGTTATTTTGTTTATACCAGATTATTACTCTCCTTTTGATAGCTGCTTTTTTTTTTTTTTTTTTTTGACAAATGATCAGAATAAATTACAGTTTTTACTTGAAAAGAGCATACCAGCCTATAGGCTGACTGTGAATAGACTAGCAATCAGGATCCTTTCGGCCCCTGCTGCTGAGCTCTCCTTAATTGTCACTCTTCAATACCGTTGGGTAATGATTACCTTTGCCCCTTTATAATTATTTTTAACATAGTAATTGCCCCTTTAAAAGTATTTTTTAAGATTAGGATTCATAGCAGTAAATTCATCAGCAGGGTAATAATTATTTTTCTAAATGGCAAGCATTTAGAGCACCAGTATACCACATATATTTTGTTCACGTAGTACTTTGGTCGTCAGAAGTATTTACCGTTTCTTCTTCCGGGTTGGACCGTGTCAAATTGGTGTTATTTGCCGAGCTTTCGCACATCATGTGATGGCTTCTTCAGGGCTGAAAAGAGAATGCCCATTTCAGAATGGCAATTCAAGATGGCTCTTTTCAGCCCTGAAGAAGCCATCACATGATGTGCGAAAGCTCGGCAAATAACACCAATTTGACACGGTCCAACCCGGAAGAAGAAACGGTAAACACATATATTTTCACAAATCAGTTTTATTAACACTTGCTCACCATTATTTTTAAATTTAACATAAAAAAACAAGCCCAGATTAATATAAGTATGCAATCACTCATTGCCAATCCATATTTGTACCATTTTAATTCACTTACCCATGATACCTGATACTTGGGTAAATGACTGTAAGCTTCAGAAAGAAACATAAAAAAATATAAAAGCACCAGGTGTGTAAGCATAATCCAAGTTCTTATCTCATAAATTATTACTTACTTAAGAGACATTACAGCTAAAAATTTTATAGACTATTAAATATATATGTTTATGACTATGGAGAGATAAGAAGACCTGGAGGAGGGTGGAGAAAGTGTCACAAGGGAGAGAATCCAGGATAGGAAAGAGGCAATTTCCAAACTGAGCTCTTATCTTCTCTAGAGAGTTATATCTTAAGCCTATCTCCCGATAGAGAATCTGAATGTGAGAGCTAACAACCAGATCCTCAAGAGCTGGAAGACTTGGTTCCAGGGCTCAAGGCAGGCATCCCCCCCCCCTCCTCCACCGCAGTCCATAACCCTCCCCAGGCAGATATAATCCCATTCTTATGCTCCAATCTCCCACCCCTCAAACCCTCCTGTTTAACTATAAATGTTTATATCACAATCTGAGAACATAATAAATTATTTTAACTTGATTTTCATAATAGATTAAAAATACGATGATCTAATTTTACACATATGTATAACATAATACAAATTAGATTGTAAATGACATATTTATGTAAGAACTTTAAGTTTTATCAATACTTTTTGAGTGATCATTGAGAGCTTCATGCATTTTTTTTTCCTCATGACAGTAACCCTGCCATAAAGGAGTTTAATCTGTACATACCATACAAATATTGTATACAATGTACATGTATAGTAAATAATTACATTAGTTGATTACAATATACAGTTGTTGTATGAGCTTCGTGCATTATTGCTGGTTCTTTGCACACTATACACCATACATTCTGTTATTATATGTTTTACTGTAAGCAGGACCCTACATATTAAACATGTTGTCTTTTGACTTTTACTCATCAAATAAGTGTGGTAAAGTTTTGTACGCACTATTCTCTCTGAGCCTGGTCACTATGACCTCCTCTACTACTTTCTCACTGAATGAACTTCTCCAATGAGTTACATCACTTCTTATCTCTCTTTCCACTCTTGAAACTGTTTGTTTTAATATATATTTTTTTTAAAATAGGACTTCATTTTATTCTATTCCTGAGGTTATAGCTTTTTTGTTAGTGTGCAATTGGTTGATCAAAGTTTTGTGAACATTCATCAACATCATGTTTCAGAGAACATTCACGAAAAAATATAATAATGACATTATTTATGCAATAAGTTTCAGCTTCTAATAAAATACATATCAAGAGCTGAGCACCATATAAAGACATATCAAGAGCTAGTCACCACATAAAATCCTTTTTGTTATATAATGGAAGAGAATTCGATAATCAACAACAAAATAAATTTTAAAACATACAGAATCGAACTGCACTTTATTCCCTGAAAATGGATATCATTATAGAGAAGGAGACAAGAACTATCGTTGAAGGTGAAAAAGTGGAAGTTTGACTCAAAGTTTATAGGCAAAAATGACTAACAGTAATGCTTACATTCTAAAAAGGACTGGCAATAGAGGTATACAGATAAAATCCATATGAAGAATGGTTTCACAAAAAATCCTCAATTGAGCACTTGAGAATCATAGGTTCTAAACACTATATATGTATGCCTAAACAGAAAAGGAGAAAGATAATCAGTAAAGCAATTAAAGGTATAATCAAAATATTAAGCCACTTCAGTAATTATAACATTTAAATTTTCTATAAGAAAAACTCTAATAAGGTCAAGAGATGTGTTCAATGAATTTCACCTACTCCTATGACTTCTTCTCTAACTCCCCAACCAAAGAAAGAGTAGAAAATTGAAATTCAAGAAAGCGATCTCAAAAAAAAGGAAAAAGGGAATTTTTTCAACACTCAACCCAGAGAAATTAATCCAGAAACAAATTTTTCAGGTTCAAAGAAATAACCATCAAAGATAGTTCAAAATCTATGAAGTTAAGAGACAGGGAGCATACTTATCTGACAAAAAGATTTTGTGAATTAGTAAAAATGGCAAAAATGACAATCTTTTGGAAGCAAAGGCTCATGAAGATCCAATCTGCTCGAAGGATTCAGAATTGGATTAAAGCTATGAAAGCAGAAATGACTTCCCTGAAGATCAACTTGGACACATTGATCCTCCTAAGGATTTTAGGAGTGCCAAACAAATGGAATTTTAAAATGAAAAAAAACAACATCATAACTGGATTATGACAAGTATAAGGGTCCACTATTTGTAAAGGACTTTCCGTGCTGCTGACCTTCACATATATTTAATGCTTTAGTATAAACAGAAAAATTAAAAAATATATAGAAATGCTATCATTCTATTGTTTTTTAAAAATAGCTTTGGTGACAGAAGTCTCCAGTTTTTTTTTTTTTTTTTTTTATATATCCCATAATTATATCCCAGCTCCAGCGGGGACCACCGATCCAGCACCAGCCCTGCACAAGTGCTCCAGTAAGGTTCGTTCAGGAGAATCTCTCTTATTCCTGTGCGGTCAGACAGGCCAGCTGAAAGACAGAACCCCGCCACTGCCGCAGAGATACCCCCTCAGCACCAGCCAGCACCGCATGAACGTCACGCTGCCAATTTCCAAACCTCTCCACCTCCTCTGACATGTACGCTATCATGGAAACCTTTTTTGCTAGAGCCCAATCCACGATGGAGTCCATGTTAAATCCCCTCATTCATCTCATTAAAGCACTAATTGCCCGCTTTCCTGCACCTCAACCATGGTTTACCTTACAGTTCTTTTATGAGCCAACAGAGTACATACACATAAACACGAATTGGCATTATTAGTAATAGAAATGTGGACGTAGCACTTATGTTGACGAAAATACATCAATATACCAGGGTACAGAACTTACAGGACCGACCACCAAGACGGGAAAGGCCATGGTGGGACAGCCCTTCTGATTCGCAGCTCCCTCTCCCATCACCTGATTCTCTCCAACCCTATAGACTGTCTCCAATCTACCACTGTGTCACTCTTAACCTTTACCTTTCCTATCACCCTTGTGGCAGTGTACTGTCTCCCAAACAAACCTATAACTTCTGCTCGGTTCAATCAATTTTTTGATCCAGTGGGGTCCCATTTCCTCGCTGGTGGCGATTACAATGCGAAACATCTACAATGGGGCTCCTGGACGAGTAACTCCCATGGTTGTACACTGAACACTTCCCTTTCATCCAGGCTTCTCACAACCCTCTCTCTGAATACCCCCACTTACTGGCCTGCAGATGGCAATCGAGTACCAGGTATCATTGACTTTTTGTCAGCAAAAGCATACATCCACTCCAATCCTTTACCAGCACAGTCAATTACCCTTCTTCTGATGATGATCACAGTCCCGTACTCCTGACCATGTCACTACAACCCATCCCAAAACCGAACCCTCCCTCACTGGTTAACGGCCAAGTTGATTGGGATAGGTTCAAATCCCACCTTGAAGGTGCTATAGACCTCAGAATTTCCTTAAAATCCCCGCAAGACCTCAACGATGCTGTACAATCCTTCACCTTAGCTATTCAACAGTCGTGCTAGATAGCATCCAAACCTACCTCCAAAAAACCTCTAAATCCCAATCCTTTAAAC
>KZ807877.1:144705-172205 GCA_000696205.2 Oncopeltus fasciatus | reverse complement strand
AAAACAAAAAAAAAAAAAAAAATAAAAAAATAAAACATACCAGGGCAAAGAGCTCACTCCATTCATGGGACAGCCTCCTGCTGTATTTCAATTTTCTCCACCATCAAGTCAGGGTTCATGGCGGTTGCCTCTTGTATTGCATCATTGAGTGCTTTCTCATGGTCAATAGGATCACCATCACTCTGAATGGTTATCTTCTGCTCTACTCGAGTTTCCACCACACCGTCCTTCTCAGTTTTATACTGAGTAAACATAAATGAAAGTTTCAAATATCCAGAAAAAGTAATTAATCAAAAACATGACAAGATGATTTTAAAAAATGAAGAAAAAAAAAGCGTTGTTTTCCTTATGTGCTAGATCTAAATTATCAATGCAACTATAAATTAAATTATAACTTTTGAAGTATTTTTACAATGTTAGTTTTTTAGTAATAAACTAATCGGTCTTTCATCTAACACACCATGGTTTCTGAAAACCAATAATCTTAACATGCAATAAATATATTTAAAGAGATACAAGTTTCTTTAGGTGGGGATTTAATGAGAACAGAATATCTGGCCGAAATCACTGAGAAAATTTAGGGAAAGTGTCACTTACTGTTAAAGTTTCCACAGTTCTAGTTTTGGAGGTGATTGTTTGAGAGGTGATAGTGCCATGTAGAGAGAATGTACCATCCTCGAGCTCAAGGCGCTGACTGACGGTGGGGACAAGAGGTGGACTTGATGTGCGGAGTTCTTCTCCCATGCCATCTTCACCTAAGGGACGACTGTAGACCACTTTTTCTGTCTCGACTATTGGGCCCTAGATGTGAAAATGTATAATAGAGCAAAATCATTCATATTTAAAAAAACTGATACATAACAATTTAATCCTAATTATGAGAATTTAATAAAATAAAGACTTAGAAAAAATTAGCAATAAATATTTTTTCGATTATAAAAAAATATGAATTTGACTGAGTTATAGCTTTAAAATTTGTCTATGATCAAGAAATAATGTTAACTAAGTTAAAAAAATAGCTCTAATGATATATACTCAAAGGTAGTACTAAGTTCATTATGATTTTGTTTATATTTCATAATTTAATTTTCTTCAATATTAAATACAATTTTCTTCTTTACAATAACGTGATGAAATTTATAAATAAAACCTGCAAATTATAACCCCATTTATATTGTTATAAAAAACAAAAGCCTCTATATCTAGAAGTTGAGAATGATTTATTTGTAATTGTAAAAGTATTGATGTTTAAGATTTGGTAAAATATCTTAACATATACTCTGGTAACAATATATGTTAGCGTATTCTCAGAGTATGGTTAGTTGTATAAAATAATCTATAACTTACGATCAAATAGATAAGAAATTTTAAGACGTAGCATGAAAAATACTACTACAAATGGGGATTTAATGAAGGAGTACTGGGCAGTCAAAGCTTTTTCCCCTATGAACCTGAATATCAAAGAAGGTCAAATAAAAAAGACACTGAAGTAAACTGAAGCAAATAATTATATTTTTTGGCTCATCTATATAATGGTCAGTTCCCTCTAATTTTATTGATTTAAAAATTAATGTTATTAAAGTTAACATTTAATTTAAATGATTAAATGCTAGGGAATAAAATTAAAAATCTAACTGCCCAAGCCAGGGCTCGAACCTGGATCTGCTATTCGGGCAAGCGCTTATTCCACTTACACAACCGTCTCCCAGCTAGATAACTTATTAAATTCCCAGCACTAGTGTCGAGAGTCTAACCTCCGAGAAAGACGAATACATCATCTTATAAAATACCTTCTATATCTATTGGTAGTCATAATAACTCTTTAGATTATATCATCTTATGCTCGAAGGAGCTGACATTGTATGTGGAAAACAAGCTTGCCCAGATATCAGAAGATCCAGATTCGAGCCAGGGCTCTATAGAATAAAAAATATAGCTGGGACAGTTAAGATTTTTTATTCTACAGCATTTAATTGTTTAAAATTTACATGGGATAATATACCACAATATAAAAAAATTTTTATTTTCTTATTTTCCTATTAGACTGTTAGGAGTTTCTTAATTATGTATTTTATTTCAAATAATTCGGTCGTAGAGCACCGAAGCCTCATACAGATAAAGTGCTTGTAACTTGATACATGGTTATTTTGATGTGATCTTTCTACAATTTGACCTTTTTTAAACTCATTTAAAAGTTTTCAGAAAAAAAGGTTTACTGTAGCGAATATAGTTTATTTATTTCAAAATGCNTATTCGTCGGCCTCGGAGGTTGGACTCTCGACACTAGTGCGGGGAATTTAATAACTTATCAGACTTGTCTCGGTAGCATAAGTGGCAAATGCACCGGCCCGGAAAGCAGGGGATCCAGGTTCGAGTCCTGGCTGGGACAGTTAGATTTTTTATTCTGTTCCCTTGCACTAAAAAGTTACTATTTTACTCGTGTGTCAGTAACCACATATATTGAAATAATTATTTCAGGAAAGATTATTCTTAATTAAGTAGGGATTCTTAAATCCTGAAAGAGATCCATTAACCTTTGGGATATAATGACTGAAAGCCATTCTTTTTACTCTGCAATAAGCTGATCAGAATCAATAAAGATAGGTAATTATTTTCAAAAATGTGAAAAATGGGAGAACACATAATTTTGTTTTAAACAATCAACACTTCAAAGATATGCAACTTACCGATTTAGAAGAGACCATCTGAAAGCTGTTCAAAATTGGCATACATAAACATTACATGCTGAATGCATAATAAAAAAAACAACAACAATATATAATACCCATGCATAAGTTACCATGCAAACTAAAAATAATGATTAACAATTTACTATGGCTTTAATATGAATTTAGAACAAATTTGTAATTCATTTAAGGTTGGAATCTCTATCTGTGATATGCAAATTATCTCAGGTAATCAATCACCTGTGAATTATTTTGATGACCAAATTTTAATAATTCTTTATCCATTAGAGCCTGTTAAGATCCGCAATATGACTGTTTAGTAGACTAAAATAAAATCAGATGAGGAAACTTTTCTAAGGCTATTAAAATATACTACGATTTTGAAGATATTATTATAGATTAAGTGGGTTTATTTCAGTATTTTTCAAGAAAACTTCAAAACTTTGGTAAAATTTTTTAGGTTAGCTAAAAAAATTTTTACTACATAACATAAAAAAAANGTTCACATGTCTTGACGGTTGGAGCAAGATCGCCATAAGTCTCAACAAAAATTCGATGACATTCAGATGCCTTTTTCTTTTGATTAAATAAGAAAATCATGACATGCCGCAAATGCTCTTTATTTGGCTTAAAATTAGACATTTTTAACACCAAAGAAAGGTATGATACGTCCACGTAAACGACTTAAAAACAACTGACTTTTGTAAACAAATGACTAACAAACAAAATAGCGTTTAGAGATAAGCAAATCCTTCAATAGGCTAAGAGCGCATTCTATTGGAATTAAAACGACAATTTAAACTTGCATACCTGGTATACATTAAAAATTTATCAATGCATATTTTTAATTTTTCATGTTTAACATATATAATTGTATAAAGACTTATATTGTATATAGATGAATATATTAATTGTTCATAACACAATTGATATATTTTAATCTCAGTTCAAAAAAGGATGGAAGTAATAAAATAATCAGTAAAACAAAACTATATGTGTAGAAACACCTGGTAGTCTAGTCTATATCAAAATAAGAAAACAGAACATAAAATTTACCAACAGTTTTATTTATAAATGAACCAACACAATCATAAATAAAATTTACTCACCCACACACAAACACGTACACACTACACAGGCACACACGCACATGCACACAAACACACAGTATTAATTAAATGTATTATTAAGAGCCACAGACAATAAATACAGGCACACAAAGCACAATATGGATAAATAAAACAAATCATACATTCACAATAAAAAATAAAATAAAATAAACAATACTAAAGACAGAAGTTATTGTTATAAAAAGAAAAACTTATTAATATCACTCTAGTTATTGGAAAACTGCAATTAATACATTTTTAAAGAAAAATATTATGACAATGAAAAAAATATTAGACAATGTGGAAATTTTGACTGTCTTTCTAATTGTTTTAAATTACTGAACACATCATAATATTCATGACTTGATTAAAGTTGAGGTTTTGTCAGAAAGAAGTTGAGAAAAATCCAATTAAAAAAAATTAACAAAAATTTATTCTTTAAAGCCAATGTTCAAAATTGCAATGCAACCAAGCCATAGCATAGGGCACATGATAATGGCAGGGAGTTTCTGTCATGTCATACAAGTATGGTGGTCATATTATTTACAAATATAAAAATGCGACTAAGGTGAAATTGTATACCTTTCTTAGTGATATAATTAAATAATTCACAAAATTTCTATTTTGTGCAATAGAGCACAATGTTCCAGGAAAACAAAGACAATTTAAAATCATGATCATAATTGTAGTAATCTCACATTTCACGAATAATTTGAATTGTACCAGGAGCCAGAAAAAAAATCTCACTACCTATATATATAGTAACAAAAAACAAAATAGGAATGTTAAAGAGGTGACATTTTCTTTGACCAAGAAGCTCTTGTTTAAATAAAATTGTTTATAACTGTGACCATGCACAATGTGGTTATTAACTATTAAGAATTACTTAAGAGATTATTGAGTATAAGGAATAACCAGATAAGTTCATTATGAGTTGGAAAAAAAAATTTGGTTGTAATAGTGAAACTAATTATATAATACAGAGAGATGACACACACATATCAAGATTGGTTGAAAAATAATTGAAGTTTCCAATTTAGTAAATAATGAAGCAATGAAATTTAGCAAAACCTTATCTAAAATTTTGGCTATTAAGTTTTAGGGACGTGAAATATAAATCTTCAATAAATAAAATAATGATTCTACTCGGCAGTGTTCTATGAAATTGTATTAAATGATAGTGATGGTTTTCTAAATAAAGCATCACTATCATTTAATATAACTAACAAGTTTTGTTGAGAAAAACTAAAAAAACTGTGCCTGCTCTGTCCTTGACTGTTATATAAAGCACCATCACTATCATTTAANTATATATATATATATCAGCACAATAAATGGGAACAGAGTCCCTAAAAATAAAGAAGAAATCCTCATTTCCATAATTAAGCCTTGTCCTTTTAAATAATGAATAGACCTGATGGTTCTAAAATATAAGATACTTTTATATTTAAGGTTTTATATTTTTAAGTTGTAAATGAAATATAATTACCTGAGGCCTGTCTGGATAGTAGTCCCCATCTATTGGCGTTCCAGAATCATCAGATGAAAGAGAAGAACTCGACTTGCTTCTCTCAATCTACGTTCAATTCACAAGCAGAATTTGAAGCAAAGAGTAAGAAATGAAAAAAAAAAAAAAATATATATGTTCATGCTGCATGCAGAGCTAAATAATATTTATAAATGTCATTAATAAGTAACTAAGACTCTAACATTGTCAAGTAAAATATTTTGTTTGTAGTTCATCTATTACTCAGGTAAAAAATATAAGTGTTCCAATGTTACCCTTTGTTAAGATGTTTTTTTGGCAAACAAGCTTTAAAAGATTTACTTTAAGTGAGAAGTTATTTTACATCTAGCTAAGTCATATGTCCCAGAGAGATGTACCACTTATGCGAGGTACTAATGGGTGGATCATCACTATAAAGAATAAGTTAAAGTTACATTTTTATTACAATTAAAAGCAAGAGAGGCTGGATGTTCCCTCAGGCACAAAATGGCTAAAGGAATAACCATATTTTACATAGTGTAAAAAGTGAGGATTTATTTCCTAAAGGGATTTTAGGATTTTTATTTCCTAAAGGAATATTCATATTAAGCTCAATAATTACAATACATGATTGATATGCTATGAGATGGATGAGTGTTTTATATTTCTTCCTAAAATACTTTGTTATTTTTATAATTTTATTGTTATTTTCATAACAATATGTATTCTTGTGAAAACACTTTTGGAAAATAAATACTTATATGAGTGCACACACGCACACAATATTTTACATTAGTAGATTGGTGTGAGTAAGACTACTTAATCAATAAAAGCTCTCATTCTGTCTCAAGCAACCTTAATGGGGTTTACATTTTTGGTACAGAAAGACCTGAATATTGAAACATTTTATTATTAAGATAAAATATCTAATGGAATACATTAGACAACAATAAAACTTCTAAAAAAATACCAATGTGTTTCGTTACTGAGACCAGAGGTTTTGGGCAGGATAAAAGAATGTGGGGAGAAAAAAGAAATTAAGAATACAATATAAACTATATCTAGAAGTTGAGAATGATTTATTTGTAATTGTAAAAGTATTGATGTTTAAGATTTGGTAAAATATCTTAACATATACTCTGGTAACAATATATGTTAGCGTATTCTCAGAGTATGGTTAGTTGTATAAAATAATCTATAACTTACGATCAAATAGATAAGAAATTTTAAGACGTAGCATGAAAAATACTACTACAAATGGGGATTTAATGAAGGAGTACTGGGCAGTCAAAGCTTTTTCCCCTATGAACCTGAATATCAAAGAAGGTCAAATAAAAAAGACACTGAAGTAAACTGAAGCAAATAATTATATTTTTTGGCTCATCTATATAATGGTCAGTTCCCTCTAATTTTATTGATTTAAAAATTAATGTTATTAAAGTTAACATTTAATTTAAATGATTAAATGCTAGGGAATAAAATTAAAAATCTAACTGCCCAAGCCAGGGCTCGAACCTGGATCTGCTATTCGGGCAAGCGCTTATTCCACTTACACAACCGTCTCCCAGCTAGATAACTTATTAAATTCCCAGNGACTGTTATATAAAGCACCATCACTATCATTTAATATAACTAACAAGTTTTGTTGAGAAAAACTATAAAACAGTGCCTGCTCTGTCCTTGACTGTTATATAAAGCACCATCACTATCATTTAATATAACTAACAAGTTTTGTTGAGAAAAACTATAAAACAGTGCCTGCTCTGTCCTTGACTGTTATATAAAGCACCATCACTATCATTTAATATAACTAACAAGTTTTGTTGAGAAAAACTATAAAACAGTGCCTGCTCTGTCCTTGACTGTTATATAAAGCACCATCACTATCATTTAATATAACTAACAAGTTTTGTTGAGAAAAACTATAAAACAGTGCCTGCTCTGTCCTTGACTGTTATATAAAGCACCATCACTATCATTTAATATAACTAACAAGTTTTGTTGAGAAAAACTATAAAACAGTGCCTGCTCTGTCCTTGACTGTTATATAAAGCACCATCACTATCATTTAATATAACTAACAAGTTTTGTTGAGAAAAACTATAAAACAGTGCCTGCTCTGTCCTTGACTGTTATATAAAGCACCATCACTATCATTTAATATAACTAACAAGTTTTGTTGAGAAAAACTAAAAAACTGTGCCTGCTCTGTCCTTGACTGTTATATAAAGCACCATCACTATCATTTAATATAACTAACAAGTTTTGTTGAGAAAAACTAAAAAACTGTGCCTGCTCTGTCCTTGACTGTTATATAAACAAGAATAACAAGATGCACACTAGGGGAACTTAACTGCAAGCAACAAATGCACACATATCAATAATGCATTTTTCACTTGATAGTATTAAATTTTGACAGAACATTATTATTTTCTTTGCGTACATATTTTTAATAATTAAAATCATCAAAATATTTAAACACTAATCTTAGCATTATAACAGTTTAATAAATTGAACAAGTATTATCTCACAATGCTTACCAGGTATGCAAGTTTAAAATGTCGTTTATTTCTTAAAATATATACACAGTAATTTAAAAAAAAGTATAATATATTTTATTCAAAGTGCTGGCCCTCGCTTTCTACACATTTTGTCCATCTCTCGGGCAATATATGGATACCATTCCAAAAGAATGCTTCATCTTTATTTGAAATCCATTCATCGAGCCATTTTCGTACGTTTTCGAAATTTTTGAAGTGTTGCACCGCCAATGAGTGTCCCATCGATGAGAAGAGGTGATAATCAGAAGGCGCCAGGTCAGGTGAATACGGCGGGTGGGGTAGGAGTTCCCAACCAAGCGAAGAAATCATTTCCTTAGTCAATATGGCTGAATGTGCAGGAGCGTTATCATGCTGAAGAATGACTTTGGCGTCCCTGTGAGCCCATTCTGGGCGTTTTTCGATCAATGCGTGACTCAAATCGATCATTTGTTGTCGGTAGCGCTCGGTATTGACTGTTTCGCCGGGCTTGAGAAGCTCGTAGTCGATTTGGTCGATTTTCTCGTTTTTGATCAGTAACATCAAAATCACCACGTTTGAAACGTTGAAACCAACGTTCACATGTCTTGACGGTTGGAGCAAGATCGCCATAAGTCTCAACAAAAATTCGATGAAATTCAGATGCCTTTTTCTTTTGATTAAATAAGAAAATCATGACATGCCGCAAATGCTCTTTATTTGGCTTAAAATTAGACATTTTTAACACCAAAGAAAGGTATGATACGTCCACGTAAACGACTTAAAAACAACTGACTTTTGTAAACAAATGACTAACAAAAAAAATAGCGTTTAGAGATAAGCAAATCCTTCAATAGGCTAAGAGCGCATTCTATTGGAATTAAAACGACATTTTAAACTTGCATACCTGGTATACATTAAAAATTTATCAAAGCATATTTTTAATTTTTCATGTTTAACATATATAATTGTATAAAGACTTATATTGTATATAGATGAATATATTAATTGTTCATAACACAATTGATATATTTTAATCTCAGTTCAAAAAAGGATGGAAGTAATAAAATAATCAGTAAAACAAAACTATATGTGTAGAAACACCTGGTAGTCTAGTCTATATCAAAATAAGAAAACAGAACATAAAATTTACCAACAGTTTTATTTATAAATGAACCAACACAATCATAAATAAAATTTACTCACCCACACACAAACACGTACACACTACACAGGCACACACGCACATGCACACAAACACACAGTATTAATTAAATGTATTATTAAGAGCCACAGACAATAAATACAGGCACACAAAGCACAATATGGATAAATAAAACAAATCATACATTCACAATAAAAAATAAAATAAAATAAACAATACTAAAGACAGAAGTTATTGTTATAAAAAGAAAAACTTATTAATATCACTCTAGTTATTGGAAAACTGCAATTAATACATTTTTAAAGAAAAATATTATGACAATGAAAAAAATATTAGACAATGTGGAAATTTTGACTGTCTTTCTAATTGTTTTAAATTACTGAACACATCATAATATTCATGACTTGATTAAAGTTGAGGTTTTGTCAGAAAGAAGTTGAGAAAAATCCAATTAAAAAAAATTAACAAAAATTTATTCTTTAAAGCCAATGTTCAAAATTGCAATGCAACCAAGCCATAGCATAGGGCACATGATAATGGCAGGGAGTTTCTGTCATGTCATACAAGTATGGTGGTCATATTATTTACAAATATAAAAATGCGACTAAGGTGAAATTGTATACCTTTCTTAGTGATATAATTAAATAATTCACAAAATTTCTATTTTGTGCAATAGAGCACAATGTTCCAGGAAAACAAAGACAATTTAAAATCATGATCATAATTGTAGTAATCTCACATTTCACGAATAATTTGAATTGTACCAGGAGCCAGAAAAAAAATCTCACTACCTCAGCCGGAAAGATAATGAAATATTTCTGGCTGAGGTAGTGAGATTTTTTTCTGACTCCTGATACGATTCAAATTATTGAAGACAAATTCTAATCTTAAGAGACAGTCAGTAGTATTCTTTTCTGGACACTTATGTCAATAACAGTTATTTATATTAAGTGTCTCGTATACATGTATGGCATTTTCATACTAAGAGACACTTAAGAATGAGCTTAACCACAAAGTCATTCAAAAGACACTTATCCCTTATGCGCCTGAAGAGAAGACTGATAATATCTATTTCCAGAAAATAAGACAATTTAATAATAATTTTAACTATAAGAGGGAATATGTTCAAAGGAGACTTAAATATATTTTTTTTCCCCAAAGATTGAGAAATGTAGTAATCTTTTAT
Organism: Oncopeltus fasciatus; assembly: GCA_000696205.2. Classification (NCBI taxonomy): domain Eukaryota; kingdom Metazoa; phylum Arthropoda; class Insecta; order Hemiptera; family Lygaeidae; genus Oncopeltus; species Oncopeltus fasciatus. The sequence continues at coordinate 162,056 of KZ807877.1, read as the reverse complement.
ACTTCTTTTAGCTCTAATAGCTTAATAAGATAATTACTTTCATAGATTACATTCAATTTAAACTAAAACTTATATTTTACTTTCAAAATTTCTGTCATAAATTAAAGTTATTTCTATTTCTATAGAAGAAAAAAAAACAATCAAATTTGGATGACGGTAATATAAATACACTTAGTGTGTAATGTGTCAAGTCCATATTGACACAAATGAAATGTGTTGAGTCCATATTTCTAAACCACTCTACTTGCAGGATTTTCAAAGATTTTGAGTACAAAAGTATTTACAAAATTCTAATTCTATAGATCTATTCTAAACAAATCATATGCTAATTTACTGTCAGCTATTATTGAGTTTTACTCACAGTGTTTTCGAGCACACATTTTGTAGCATAATGGTAATCCTAAGAGTAAATAGAGTATGATTCAGTAACTAAAGATTAACCAGTTATTCTTCTATTCTAGAAGATGGAAGAGTTACTCTTACCTGAGGGTCATTGACAACAGTGGTAGCTCGGACTTCTTGGGTCACAACCCTCTGTTCCTGTCTCGAGCCCTGTTTTGTGGTGCTTGTAGCAACAGTTTTTTCTTGAACCTATCAATTTAAATTTCATTAAAATTTGAAGACATTGTAATTTATAAAAACGAAAATTATGCTGTGTATATATATAGGATAACTCTCATTGCCAATGAAATAGTCTTACAGAGGGAATGCAGCCCTTTTATACCATATCTGATATCCTCAATTGACCAAATTACAATTTATAATCGAGCACACACCATTATAATTTATGCTCAAGTTCCTTCAAAATAAAAAACTGTCTGGATCTCTATAATTAACCATCATGTGTGAGTAGAGATAGTCTAGAATCTCATCAAAAATAATATTAGCAATGGGGAGAGAATGCAAAAATACCAGGCAAGTTTTCCCCTATCTTTTCCTGTTTTATTTATTTTTTTTTTTTTTTCTTTCACTGCTGAATTGACAATTGAGAAAAATTTTATTTTGTGCGTCTGTGTATGCAATCCAGATTTTCATAAAGCCAACATTTTTAATATAGCATAATTATTATTGAAAAATTATACTAAGAGAAAAATGATACATTATTTAAAAGGTACACAGTTATTTTCTGTAAATCAGATTTTGTAATTTCAATGCAGTAAAGATAGCACATTTAAAGAGATTTAAATAATACAACAGTGAAAAATTAATATTCAACAGAGATAAATTACCTCAGAGGTTTCAGCATTTGTGCCTAGGTCTTTGAGAGTGGTTGCAGTTCGGGTAGTGACTGCTGTAGCAGTAATGATAGGAGTTTGTGATTCATCCAGTCCTTCAGCCTACAAATTAAAAATAGTTTAGCATTTTGAAGTAATTTTTGAGAAAATAAAACTAGTGAGTAGGTCTTAAAAAATAATAAAATAAAAAATAAATGAAAAAGCTTCTAAAAATGCTACTAACACAGCCAGCAAAGAAAAATAAAAGAAAAAAATTACTTCATTTTTTCAAAATGAAAATAATTAACTTGTTTCATTAAAAATGTGTTTAATTAAATTATTATTAATGACTATCCTATCATTAGATACAACTGACAAATATTCCTCAGCGTTATCTGACTTTATTTTCTTGTTTTTTTTTCGAATGGCAAGTGATAGGCTGTACAAGAAATTGATTGAAGATGAGTTATCAATAAAAATCATCACCCAAGAACTATACAAACTAAACAAATTTCCTAGATTTTATTAAAGATTGACAAAAAGAGTGAATTTTATAAATATGTAAAAGAAGATGGCTCATCTAATTCTCAAAGTTTCACTCTAAAATATCTTAATTAATGTGCATTACATGTAAAAACATTAGAAAAGAACATATTAATGTAAGAAAGACATTTAATCACTTGTTCTACTTTTTCACTAATAANAAAAAAAAAAAAAAAAAAAAAAAAAAAAAAAAAAAAAAAAAAAAAAAAAAAAAAAAAAAAAAAAAAAAAAGCTTTGTGCTCAAAACAATACTTAAATACTCAAGATGCAAACTAATAATGAAATTCACATTTTGAACAAGTCTCCTAAAAATTAAAAGTAAAAAATAATTGCAAATTTTACTAGTCTATAAGCATTAATAAGACAGCTTTCACTAATGATTACACACTGTTAAATTAGTTAAATGGATTCAAGATTAAATAGAAATAACTATAAATGTTGTACATGATTTGGCCAGAAAAACATTTAAATATCAATAAAATTCAGATGTAATAAAAAGCATTTGGGCAAAAAAAAAAAAAAAAAGTTTAGAGGCAAAATGTAGAAAGTGGGATATTTATGAATTTTAGGTACTGGTTTAAGAGTTTTTAAATACATTACAGTTTAGTAATCAGATTTCATGTAGAAAAACATATTTTTCACACAGAAAAAGTTTAGAATATAGGTAATTGTTCATTAATATATAATGGAGTGTGAAATTCGTGATAATTAAGGGTAACATAGGGAATAGGATTACAGAGATAAAAAATAAGATGGGTGAATAGATGGTGATCTATTTAATCATTAAAATTGTTGGATTAAAAACAACCTATAAGAAAATTTTGAAATGTTCATGGGTAATTTATAGAACTGACTGGACATAATAGCTTATTGCAGAAACATCACAGCCCTTTTTAAGGGTAACAAAATGGTAGTTGATAGTAAAACAACTCATAAGGCATTCTTTTAAAATATAGTAATGTAAATTTTGATAGAAAAATTAATTAATAAGATACTCACAGTGTTGATATGACTGGAATGTGTGACCTCTCCTGTATTTACATTTTCGATAGATTCTTCCACGTTCTGTGTAAGTGTGCCTCCTTTGTTGACTATTTGGGATTTTGTGGTGGTTTTAACAATTTTAGGTCCAGCTTTGGTTTCATCTTCATCTCCTTGGGAAGGAGAGTCGATACTGCGCTCCGCTTGTAAAAATTTATTTGACTCATTTGATTTATCTCCTCTAGCAGGCCTTTCAGTCAAAGATGTCTTGCTTTTACTTTTGCTTTTCTTGGAACCATCTGATACTTCAGAGGGTGTACTTGGAACTGGGCCTGAAAACTCAGATTTTTCTGAAGACAAATTTCCAGATTTATCAAGAGTAGAGTCTCCTTTCCCTTCAGAGCTCTCTTTAGTCTGTTTTTCAGAGTTATCTCTCTTCTTGCTGCCAAATATGGAGAAGAACTTTTTTCCTGTTCCACTTTGGTCACCTTCAACTTTTTTTATGTCACCAGGGGCATAATTAAAGGCTGTTGCACGTTCTGTACGACCTGGGGAGGTTGGAGCTTTCTCTTGCCCAGATTTGTTTGGGCTCGTCTTGCCTGCCTCATAGCTAAATCCATCAATGTTTTTAGAAGGATTGATACCTTCTTCATTTGCAGTGTACTCATAAACTTTGGTATAAGGGCTGGTAGTGGTGTCATTCAAAGAACGATCTTTATCAGAAGTCTTTGATTGTTCGAGACTGCTGTCCAAATTTTTAGAATCATCTGAAGTCAAAGACTTATGACTTCCAGATTTAGACTTTTTGTCATCTTTGTCTTTAGACTTACTTCTCTTATCCTTATCTTTTTTGTCTTGCTTAAAAGCAAACATTCCTTTGCTTTTTGATCCTTCCTCATCACCTTTAGATTCTTTTTTGTCCTTTTTGGATTTTGAATCCTTTGATAATTTACTATCTTTCCCTTTTGGATCTTCCCCATCTTTTTTAGATTTGTTAAGGTACGAATTCTCAGGGTCTTGAACTTGTGATGATTTTTGTTCACCAGAAATAAATTCTCCAGACACAGTTTCTGCTAAGGCAATTTTTTCTCCCTTCCTTTTCTTTGAGTCTTTGTCTTTCTCTTTCTTGAGGTTGTCCTTGCCTTTATCTTTCTTGAGGCTGTCTTTGTCTTTATCTTTCGTGAGACTTTCCTTGTCCTTTGTTTTCTTGGTACTATCTTGGTCTTTCTCTTTTTTACTTTTATCCTTTGATTTCTTTTCTTTCCCAAAGATTCCTATGAGACCACCAGATGAAGGGCTCTTTTTGAAGTAATATAGAAGAGAGAAAAGGAAACAAAAAAAAAAAAAAGCATTAAAACAAATACTTATAAATATATACTAATTTATTTACTTATATACACACATGCAACTATAGACACACACAAGCACGCGTTTTACTCTTTCTCCTGAAATTTAACTACTGATGTACTTTTTCCAATATTTTCGGTAAAATATGTAGAATAAAAATATTGAAAAATTATATTCTACATAAATTGTTCTATAAACTTGTATGCATCTCTTACTACAGTAATGAAGATATTAACAATTTGTCAATTCCAACTTCATCTTTCCTCTTTCCCTTCGAACAATTTCAGTGGATGAATAATTTATCTATCATCTGCACAAATAAGCTTAAATACAGAATTTGGTTTCTTTATTTAAAAATTGTTGATGCCAGAGAGCGTTCAAGACAAATATATATAAAATTTTGAACAGGTCTTATTTTTGGATTCTCCAATATAGAATTAGTGGGGACTGTTGAAAAGTTGTTCTGAGACTAATGTTTATATACTTACATGAAATCTCAAAATATTTTGATTGTGAAAGTATATTGTTCTGAAGCATTGTTAATTTTTTTTAATGAAAAAAAAAATAAAAGAAATTATTTTTCTTGGAAGGAGACTCCCAGTTGTTATAACCATAATCATACTGTTACGCTGATTTAGTAAAAACAAGGTTAATAATCGTGTGATTAATTATTCCTCATTGAGGAATAAAAGGAGACAGATGTGTTCTCCTTTTTCTAAGGAAGAATCAATTTGTTTTGGAATAAAATATAAATAATGCTAGTACATTTAGGTTAATTTTAATTTATTTTTTGGTTGGAGGTGGACAACAGACTATTTTTAGTAAGAATATTTTTTATAATTCTTTTTAAAAAAAATTAAAAGCTAGAAATAAATATCACTATTACTCATGACACTTATTTTTTTTTAAATACCTAAGGGAAAATAGTACAAGTTGTGTAGTTGTAAAAGACACGTTTCATACCATTTATGCTACAAAATAAATAAAAACAAAAGCAGCTAAACAAACAAAGCATACACAACCAACATCAAGCATGAATCAGCTACACAGATGCAAAAATAAAAATCATAAAAAATGTTTAATGCAAGCATAAAAGTGTCTTGACTAATAAACACAATATGGATGCTAATTTATAACATTTTTTCTTCTTTTGCCATTTGATTATATTGTCTATGATATGGTATCCATCCAAGGTCATAAGAACAGTCTGATTAGCACCCAAAACACTATAAAAAAAATTAAGCTCAGTCATGATTTAGTTACCCTAAAATAGAAGACTCCACTGTCCTGAAGAAGGCCTGAAATTTAGGCCAAAACATTGGCATTAAAAAAACATTTTTACTAGATTTTTTTTTTTTTCAACAAAAAAACATTTATGAATAATCTCTACGGTCAAAGCTCTTCTTTTAAAAACATTTTTGTTTATTGAAATCCCAAGAACAAATCCTTCGTCATAAAAAAAATCATTAATATCATTGGTTTAAAGTGCTTACATGCAAGGTAATAAATTGTCAAGATAATTTTATAATTAATGATTAGAAATTGCTAATACCTAAGCACATCTGTCTTCTATATCTCCATTCCAAATCCCAATAGTATGAAGCCATTTTGGCAATGTGATATTTACTGGTCCTTGAAAATCGTGGCTGAACCATTAGATATTTATGAAAAAAGTACTTGCTTTCGTGACTCAGAATAGAGGGACATAGAAGATGAATGGCCTTAAGTTGTGCAATTTTATTTTGATTAATAGATCTATTGAAGATTGACAGACTAGTTTTCTTTAATTACGCAACACATAAAGGTAAAAATTTTAATTTTATAAATATTATTTTTTTGTGGTATTTAATCCGACGTAAATTTTAACAATTTTTAGTGCAAGGTAACAGTTTGGTCCTGGCTGGGACAGTTAGATTTTTTATTCTGTTCCCTTGCACTAAAAATTGATAAAGGTAAAAACTTCTGACCAATTTATAATTTAACTGGGACTTGGTTTTTACTAACTGTAGGCTAGTGATTTGAGTTTTGGGATCAAATTTTTTGTTCTGCTCTCTTCAAGAATGAAAAAATATCTACAGTTAATAATGATGGAACACAATTGTAATGAACAAGAATAATATTGGTTATTGACAAAATAATAACAAAATAAAAAAGATAATAAGGAAAATGAAATGAGGTCAGACATAGTGAGAGTTCTTATCAATGTCCTCAATATGATACATATTTTATCACTCTATTACCATAGGTTCTTAATTTTTTGTTCTTACAACGTATGAGTGAGCAAAATGCATTTAAGATTATGGATTAAAGAAGATGGTGTAAAAACTAAACCTGGAATGCCATGTTATAATAAGTTAATTAAAACATGGGTCTCTGAGATACATTTGTAGTTCATTTATTAAATTTAATACATTTTAAATTTAATTATTAAACTAAGAAACCCATTATTACAAATAAAATCTCAAACTTAATTTAAAATTTAAATAGTTTAATGAGGAGAAGTTAGTCAGGGATTAACTGATAAGTAATCAAACAAGTTTTTTTATTTCCACTAATGTTTCGGCCAAAATTTCAGGTCTTCCTCAAGGCTAATGGGGTGATGGGGCGAGAGACTCTAGCTTAAAGATAACTAAATCAAGACTGATATGTTTTAATAATAGTTTAAATAGTAGAATTGAAGTTAACTTACAATTTATACAAAAGAAATGTAGAACAAATTCCATTGCAACCTAAATTGAAAACTGAGTGATCAGGAATATAGAAAAAAAATTTTTTTTGTAGCACTATTTATCCTGAATTTAGTTTCAATGGAATTCTGGGTAATGAAAGAAAAAAAAAAATAAAAGTTTATTAAAAATTTAGCCATGGTTGTTAAATTTACATAGACTTGTCAGATACATGAATATATAGTGTATGACCTTAAAAGTATAATTAATAGATTACCTTCTAATAACACTATTATTACCACTAGGAAAATATTGTTTACCTGTTTATTCTTTTCTAGCACATCATCTTTGACTGGCAATGTTGAGTCATCAATCCTCTGGGACCAATTTTCTTTTTCTTCATCCTCGAGGTCGTTCGTCGTGACACCACTGAAAGGAAATTATATTATAATCAATGTTATAATTAAAAATTGCTTAATATTTGATGATATATTTTGGAGGTCTCATAATTTATACTTAAGAGATTTAGCTCTGATTCAAATGTCGCAGGTTCCAATGAGATTTCAATTATTAGTTTCAACTTCAAAAAAGCATAGGATTAATTAAAAATATGTCTTTTCAGTGCATAGTTTAGAAAATGGTGATCCAGGAGATGGTCCAATATTAAAAAGTATATATTTTATGTTATTATATTAATAAAAAGTGACATTTTATTGCTATATAACAGGAGGTTTTTAATAATTGCCAAGCTTTATTTAATTTCAAAGATATAAGGATTGATAAGATTAAATGTCACCAACAGAGCCCCAATTGAGTAAGAGAAGAGTTTGATGTTCACGTAGGCTTCGACGGTCGTCAGAAGTATTTACCGTTTCTTCTTCGGGTTGGACCGTGTCAAATTGGTGTTATTTGCCGAGCTTTCGCAAAGCATTCTCTTTTCAGCCCTGAAGAAGCCATCACATGATGTGCGAAAGCTCGGCAAATAACACCAATTTGACACGGTCCAACCTGGAAGAAGAAACGGTAAATAAGAGAAGAGTTGTATTACTTTATGAAAGTACTTGAAAGCAACAATATTGTTTATCATGAAGCTGCTCATGAGCATTTTACAAATACTTTGGTATCGATTCATACAAGGAATCTGGAAGTTAACACAAGTGACATATGTTACACCATATAATTTTCAAATTCCATAACAATATCTCAAAACATTTAACTAGCTAATGCATTATTTTCCAAAACTCTCCATGGTGAGTTAAACTGAAATGGCCTTTTGATCTAAAAATAAATATGATATTTTTGGAAGTTATTACATCATTCATACTTCCATTAATGTTATATTCTGCTTATAATCATTAAACTGTTTAAACTCAAAGAGGCCCATGAAGAAACACATTAAGTATGTACATGGATAAGAAACACTAAAGAAAATGTGTGGTTGGTTTTGTCATCATTCTGGAAACTGTGGTCTGTTAGCATTGAACCTGGTATCTTTAGCCGAAAAGTTCAATGCCAGAACTGCTAGATTACTAAGCACCTCTTATGCTACGTATGAACACACATAAATGAATGTTTCAATTTATCATTTTATTATATACAAATAAACAAGCCCATGCAAAGACACCCACACACTTAAATTATATTTAGAAAACCAAATTAATCTATCTCATTAAAGAATAAATATTAGCCAAATCTACCACTAACTTGGTTCCACTGTCTTTCTCCTTTTCACTCCTAGGTTTCTTGAACGGCCCAACAGGGAGTACAGCAACACCTCCAGCAGGCTTCTGTTGAAACACATTTGAATATAAATCAAGATTGCTTAAAATTTTTCCATTTAAAATTGTATAATACTTTAAAATATTTTTATAATACAACATTTTTGCCCACTTTAAGATTTAAAAAAAAAAAGAGTAAAGAGTTTGGTAATAGCAAAATATTTTTGCACCTCTGAATAATCGTGTCTGTTTGTATGTGGGTGCCTGTGTAATTAAATTGTAATATTATTCAAGGACAGGACAAAGTAATAAATGTTTTGCTATTATATTTTTTGTCTGCTCTTGTAAGGCTTCTGTCATATAAATCCATGTATATCTGATTAGGGTAGTTATGATAGTAGATCTCTATAAATTTCATTCTCTTACTAGACAGTGAAAAATTAATTTTAAATACTGTATGTAGTTAAAAATAACTGCTTAAGTGTGTAGAGTAGTTGTAATGATTAAAATATATTAATAGAAACAATTCTTCAGGACCTTCCAGAATTGTTTGCTGGAGCTGTATATGGGAAAACTAAACAATTAAAGTTTACATATTAATTTATGATAATTATCTTATATAGGTTATGGGCAGTTTACCATTATTAGAAACAGCATATAATATAACACATTTATATCAGTCTCAAACTGCTAGAAACAGTGTATTTATAAATCAATGTATAAAAAAGAATATTTAAATATTCTGGCAGTAAAAAGTTAGTTGATTTTTCAACAATTCTAATGTATAAATAAAACTCATCTGATGAGTCATAAAATCCTAGTTATTTACAGATAATATTCTTTAGATGCCGAGTTCTATTAGAGTCAATACATCCCTAATGACAAAGTATTCTGATATTCCAGAAGAAAATTGTCCTGAACTATTCAATCTTTACTTATGTCAGAAATGAAGTGGTTAGATATAGAATTATAAAATACCAGTTATTCACACTTTCATTTTTTTTAAATTGGTGAGTCTTTTCAGCTCATACCCATCTTCAGGAAAAAAAAAAAAAAATTATTCATTTTGCTCCCCGCAGCGCAGGGGAAAAAAAAAAACACTTCAGGCTTTCAAATAAGGAGTTTGGAAAAGTAAAGTCCAAAAAATTAACATTTTATAATATTATTTTTAATCACTCTTCTACCAAAATCATTACTCAATGGAATTTTCACAGGTCAATGTATAAAGATGTGCTGAAAATTATATCATTTACAATAATTTTATGATTAGTAAAACATTTATGAAGTGTTCACGGGAAAATAGCCATTAAAAAAGTAAAAATGAATTAAGTTAAATGTATAGTTATGATCATTTGTCTTGTCTTGATGTAGGACATTATGGCTCATAAGTGAAGCTGCTGCCATGTTTTTCAGGGGCTTTCAAGACTTTCACTTTATGTTTAGTTTTTTTTATTCAAGGGTTCATTAATGTTTTGAAAATAAAATAAATGTTTCATATTTTAAAACTATTGAGTTTTATATTATTATATATGAGAGCATCATTAAAATGACCCAGACAATATTAAAGAGAATGAAGTATTTATTTAATTAAAATTCATCAGTCTTAAAGCTATAACTAACTCACTTAATGACTTAGACTAATAAAACCCATAACCAAAGATCTATTACAGCAAAATATATAAAACACAAAGCAAATTATAAAAGAATAAATAACATGCTAAAAACAGAAAATGAAATCAGAACAGAACTGTAAAGGAATTTGTTTTACTTTTAATAGAAATATCACATTAAAAATTGTTGCAGATTTTAGAGTGTTTTTTAAAATCCTAAATACTTTTGAAGGGTAACAAATATGTATCGCTAGGAGGAGACATGGCTTAGTGAGGTAGCTATGTTGTTAGTGGGCTTTCAAATCTATGTAATAGCCTGTCCTGACGTCTAAGTTAAGTAGAGAATACCTTGTAGAAGAATATAAAATGCTATTGGAATACGTTATAGATGTGGTTCTACACTGGTTATAGAATATAAATCAAATTAAGTCAAATGAAAACATATGACAAAAGGTGAAAATTGCACCACTAATAATACAATATATTTTTATACAATTAATGAGAGGGAATAGAATATAAAAAACTATCTGTCCCAGCCAGGAATCGAACCTGGATCTCCTGCTATCCTCCTGGATCTCCTGGGACAGATAGTTTTTTTATATTCTATTCCCTCTCATTAATTGTTTAAAATTTACGTAGGATAAAATACCACTACCAAATAAAATATTTATAAATATATTTTTATCCTCAACCCATCAAAGCATTTTATCAAAAATTCTATAATTAGATCGACTAGATAGGGACCTAAATATTGTTACTTAGAATTAATTAGAGTAATGTTTTAAAAGTATTATTATTAATTAAATTATCAATATACGATAAGACCAAGATTGGGGTCATCAAAACTAAAGCTCTCACAATGACAACACCAACTTTAAATTTTATCTTCAAAATAATTTGCCAAATGAACCATAATGTAATGTAATAACAGTAAAAAACTATTCAATACACCAAGTGTGGGCCCCAGCAATGAAAACTTCAGCTAATGACTAGATTTAATTTAGTTGAGTACTCTCATTAGTAACTACCATGCAGAAGTGATATTTAATTATTTTAATACCAAAATAGAAAAAGGTACAAAACATTCTAAAATGATAAAAATTAAATTATTATATAATATAAAGCAGTGGTTTCTCAACTCTTACAAGACGTGTACATCACACACAAACACCAAATATGAGGCGAGAGAAGCAAAGAGGTTTAAGCAAAAAGGGCAAATGGAACAAAACAACGCTATAAGTACTAGCCGATTGTTTCCTAAGAGCTTTCTGTCGAGTACTCATCTGAGCATATTACTATAGAAGTAGAAATGTCCCACGAGACTCCCAAATACTAGAGTAATTGAAGTCAGGAGCCTTCTGTTGCGCACTGTTAGCATAACAAGGTCTATTAAAGGGTTGATACACGGGACTATAAGGTCAAGTGACTTTAAACTTTCACTTAGATTTATTGCAAATATCGATTAAGTCAACCAAGGAAAAAAGTAACAATTAAGAACAACACAATGTATATTCACCTCCCATTAATTCATTTGTATTTTACTCCAAGAAAAAGTATAATTATTTCCCAATATTTTATAAATAATAAAAAAAATTAAAATTTTATGCCAATATCTTAAGGAATTAGTAGTTAAAAAAAAAAAAGAACATTTTTTTAAAACTAAAAATTAACTGGAAAATTGACCGAAGTGGACAGTGGCGTTATGAAATGTGATTAAATTTGGCTTATAATAGTCCACACTTCTATAAAACATCTAAACTAATTCTCATGTTATAAAGGGCAGAACTAGCACAGAGGATGCAAAGAAGGCTAGGATGACACCTTTCAAATCCGTGCTTTGAACCTCCCTCGTAGCTTTAAGCAAGTGATTGCAGGAATTGCCACAGCTTTTGAGCACTAAAAAGGATATTCTTCTGAAAGCCATAGCATATACATTTATTTATAGAAAACAACAAACTAGTACTTTTACCAAAGGACATGATCATTAAAATTGTTTTTAACCTGATCCTCGCTTTGAAATGTTGAAAACTCTCCTTCAGTTGAAGAAATTGAAGCAAGGGATGAGTCCTCAGCCTGTTAGTGTTAGTTAAAAATTAGGTAACACATATAGAAAAAAATATATTTATGAAAACCACAAGAGGGGATTCCCCATATATGATTTAAATGTAAAATGATAACAATCAAAAAGATTTTTCAATAATTTAAAAGCAGAATTAAAATCAAAATATATTTTTTAACCTAAGACTTGTACACCAAGCCCATTAACTTTAGAAATAAATAAATGGCTAAGTTTATGAAAGGCTTGTTTGTTTGGTCTAGAACATAATTTATTATTCATAAAGAAAGAGGGTCCCCTAAGACTTGGAATTCTCTGTATTAAAGATATATATATATATATAAAGAGTTTTATGAAAATGAGCATTCTCTAAGCTTGTTAATCCCACTTGACTTCTTCAAAAAAAGCCTCAGTTCAGTTACTTGTTTCAAAAAAGAAACATGACAGTGTCCTACGAAATTCTCGTAATTTAGAGGAATTAATGAATTAGAAAAAAAAAGAGAAAAAACTGGTGAAATCTGAATACTCATAAAAGTGGCTAGATCATGGACTAACTGCTTTATTGGTTGTTGCAAAGAGGCAATTTGAAAACAAATAAATAAATAAAATCCATGCTTTTTTGTTTCTTTGAATTTTGAAGGTGTTATTCATCATGAATTTGATCCTGATAGATGTTTGATGAATTCTGAACTCTATTGTGAACAACTGGAAAGTGTAACAAAAAGTTGTCTGAACATTATCCAGTTTTGATTCCAATAAGATAATGCTTGTTTTCACACTTCCAAAGAAAAGATTAAAGATTTTCATGGGTTTGAACTCCTGCCTCATTTACCATATAGCCCAGACCATACCTCGTATAGGATTACTACTTGTTTTGATCTATGGCCCATTTTCTTCTAGGGAAAAAACTTGAGAAATTTAAATTATGGACTAAGAGTTCTTTAAAACCCATCCCAAGGAATGACATCAGTGAGGGATCCTGCAATTTGATAGCAGATGATTAATAACGGTAGATAACGATAGACTGTACTTTAGAGTATTAATAGTATTTTATATCAAAGATATAATAGTACAAATATTTGGTTGAAGAAAAGTCATTTTTTTCATACATCCTTTTTTAATAAGATACAAAATAGGAAGTGGCAGTTTAATAAAGCTATATTTCAATAAGCTATTTCAATAAAAATTTATTAAATTTGCTATCTGAAAAACAAGTCACTTATGGTGAGACTTTCCATACCCATTTTGCTGAACTTATATGATTTAACAGAAAATGACTGAAATTGTAAGAGCATAAAATTGTGGTGCAAAGCTTATAATAAAATTAAGAATATAGACTCAACTTATGGGAGCTATTTATTTTTTTCGGTTTACCAAGAGAAACAAAAGTATTCATGTATAAATTATCACAGAGTGATTGTTCAATTGATAATTTATACATTTGTTCAATACATATTGATTGCTACAACAAAGCCTCTAAATACAATCTTGATCAGTTTCAGATTTCACAATTTTGTTCAGACTCTCAAAAAGCAAATAAGGCTAATTTCATGAATAATTTTAATAATTTTTTTCTTCTTTTATTCAGGAAAAAATAAAAACAAATAATGAAACACTAAAATATGCGGCTATACTAAAGTAAATTGATTACAATAGCTGATGTACAATGCTAAAATATTACATAAGGATCCCCCAAGTGGTATCATGATTAAAAAAATAAAAACTGAAAAAATTAAAACTGATTAATGATTATTCAGATAAGAGTTATAAAACAGGAAAAGTTAAAAAAAAAAATATTAAGTTGATTAGAACAATATATAACAATTGTTTAGTTTTAAAATAAGCAAACTGAGGTATTATTTTGATTTTGTCTTTGAGATGATTCAAGCCAAAACTTAGCATATCAGGTATATTTTTCAATAATATATTCTTTGTTGCTCCATTCAATTTTTAAAATATATACTTAAAGAAGGTGAGATATTTTTGTCATTGTCTTTTCTCAAATAATTCATTTTATTAAAGGGTTGTAGTTGCTACTGGGTAAGCCACCAAAAGTTAAAGTGGTAGGATCGATGAGAAGGGATTCAAAGTGGTGGAGATGGTCCTGATTCAGATAAGAAATAACTCTTTTGGTACAGACATTTCCAAAGGATTGGAGACTGGACTCCAAACAGAGGATGCTGGACTGGGTATATCTTGGGAGGAGGCAAAGTGTGAAACCCAGGGCTAGATGTATAAGAGTCAAGTCAGAGATGGTAGCTATGGGTCTAACTGTTAGTAATTGTCAAGGAAAGGAATTCTAATGTAGAACATGGTTATACTGAGTCAGTCCTTAGCAAGAACTGGGTATAAAATAGAGTTTTAGAAAAAAGGGGAAACTCAATCCTTTAATGAAGCTGAAATTTTTTTGTTAAAGACAATGAAAAACATCCTGCCTCTTTCATAAACCTAAATAACTCTCATAAAAATAACTTTTAAAATATCACCTACTTTAAATAAAAACTTTAAAAATATGTTAAGTCAAGGAATTTATAAAAGATTATTATACCTGAAGATGAGTCAAATTTAAGCCTGAAATGTCACAAATTAAAACCCTTGTTAGCATACCTCAGATGATAATCACCTACTCAGTAACCAAAACCTATGTGAGAATATTTAGTAGAAAGTTATACTAACTAGGATAATTTGATAAGCAACCCTCTCTCCTTCCTTCATCAATATAACCCTGAAGAGGGCCTACACAATCTGCCCCAACCTTGAAAACATGAAAATAGTTGAGACTGATACTTTGGTTCGTTAGGTCCTCCATTACTTCTTTCGATCCCATGGCCTGATGGCCTACACAGTAAGCTATGCCTTGGTAAAATAATATACCACTAGTTGAGAGAAACACTTCAGATTAGAAACATGCTCATCTAATTTGTTCATCCCCATTGCTCGATGATCAACTATGGAACAACCTTAACTTTGGTGAAAATAAATATCATTAGTTGAAAGAGACACTTTGGTTAGAGACATACTCCTCTACTTTCCTTGATCCCATGATCAGATGGTATAAACAGTGAGCACAAATCTTGAAAAAATGAAATATCACTAGTTGTGAGAGATACTTGTTAGTGAGGCTCTCCTCTACTGCTCTCATCTCCATGGGCGGCCGATGATGACCTAAACCATAAGCCATACATAAATATCACTAGTTGGGGCTATTTAGCTAGAAACATATTCCTCGTTTCCACGTTCTGATAATGATCTAAATAGTAAATATAAACATTGATGAATTGAAATAGCATTAGTTGAGAAGGAAACTTTGGGACATAGGGACATATTCCTTTATTTCCTTTGCCCCCCAAAACCTGTTGACCATCTAAAAAATAAACTAACGTGACAAAATGATGGACTCTTCTTTGTCCACTAAATTAACCCTGAGTTAAAGATTTTCTGTGATGAAATCACTAGTTGTTAGTGATATTTTGGGTTAAGCTTTTTGATCATTAGCCTAATGTACCTAGAAGGGAAGGTATTGTTTTATTTTTGTTTTATTTCAAAAAGCATACCAGCACAAACTATTCTTTCAAAAATAGTTTCAAGACAGTTATATTATACATAATATATATACATAAAAATTTTATATTTCCATTATACTACCTTTGGTGAGGTAGCCCTAGGTGGCATCGTGTTTCGTTTGGCCTGCTCATCAACTTCTCTTGGTTTGTTCAATGCTATAAAAATATTTAAAAAACAAGTTTTAATAGAAATGATGAAGAATACAAATTCTAGGAAATCAATGAATTATACAGTTGATAACTAAAAAACATAAACAAAAATTATGAAAACAGGTTTTTAAAATTTTTTTTTTCTTTAAATGCTAGCCTCCCATTGAACCACTCAGGGAATATCTACATTCTGAACATCCATGGCTCAAGGCAAGCTTTAAATAATAGATAAAATATTTTCCTTTTGTCTATTCTAGCTCTGGTAGGAATGGGAGTTTGGAATAAGGAGGAAAACACTCTTTTTGATATTGTTTAATAAAAAATCGGGCAGTTGTTCAGCCAGCAACAAGAAATGGCAACATTCATTCTTCAAAGAAATATGAACCATTAAGAATTAGAGAAAACCATTAAGAAAAATGGTTTGTACCCCAGTGACAGCAGTTCACAGACAAATATATGAACATCAAAAAATGTCTAAGACCAAGCTAAATCTACTTCTAAACAGTGCCAAAATTCACAAGCTGGATGATCCTAGCATGTTGAAGAATGGTCATAAGTGCGAAGATATGGAGAAAAAATTGGTCATACAACATAGTGCCCTACTCACAATCTTGTTGCCTACACAGGTCAATTTGCCCCCACATTAGGCAAGGCTGGAGTTTGAGCTATAGTATTTGGCAAATGCCTATGGCTACCAGATATTGTCGCAGAGAAAAAATTGAATCCCTTTGCTTGTTATAGACTGGATGCTGGAATTCAAGTTACCTCTTCAGCCTAGCACCCAGATCAGCACTATAACAAAAGAAAAATCACAATAGATAAAGCCACTATTCAAGTAGCTCTTGACACAGGCCTTGTGTCACACAAGTGTTCAAACTCATTTGCTAAGCGAGAGTCAAAAATATATGTGGTGGGAATTTAATAAGTTATCTAGCTCGTCCCAGTGGTGCAATGGATAGCATACCGGCCCGGCAAGCAGAAGATCCAGGTTCGCGTCCTGGCTGGGACAGATAGATTTTTTTATTCTATTCCCTCTCATTCATTGATTAAAATTTACGTGGGATAATAAACCACAACCAAATAAATATTTATAAAGAAAAATTTAAAAAGTAAATGACGAGAGTCGACAAATAGCTAAACAATGTCAGCTCCTTCGAGTTTAAGATGATGTATTAGTCTTTGTCGTGGGGTAGGCTCTTGTTATTGTGCTGAGAATTTAATGAGTTATCTAGCTCGTCCCGGTGGTGCAATGGATAGCGTACCGGCCCGGCAAGCAGGAGATCCAGGTTCGAGTCCTGGCTGGGACAGATAGATATTTTTAAAAAGGAGAGTTTGTTGACCGTAGATATTATTCTAAGATGATTTTAGTTGGGCTTCGGTCAAGGTAGATCCAAAAAACACAAATTTGAAAAAAGTATTTTTTAATAAAGGATTATCTGCCAACGTTTCGGCTTACATTGTAAGCCATCTTCAGGGCTATCATGAAGAAATGTCATGAGGTCC
>KZ807877.1:121059-144167 GCA_000696205.2 Oncopeltus fasciatus | reverse complement strand
ATATATTATATATATTCCATTTAATTTACTATAATCCAATAATTAGCATTCCATAAGAAAAAGCATTACAATATATTTAACATTAATATAATTTTTAACTACAAAAAAAACTTACGCTCAAGACTTCTTGATGGCCCTAAAGAGTGATGTCTATTGAAGTTCCCATCTTTTCGAGGATTTCCAGAAACCATTACTTCAGCCTGAGTCTTTCTATTAAACCTATTTTTAAAAAAATATAATTAATTGAAGTGTATACTAAGAAAAAGTTAGGACCTCAGAAAATGTCAGATTTTTAAAATTTATTTCTAGAGTCTTGAGCTTCAAAAGAGCTTTATGTCCGAACATCTTCACAACTCAGGTGAGTGAATTTGAAGAGGACATAAGCCTCAAGATTTCTCAATACAACTGTCACTAAGTCTGACTGTCTATAATATCAGTGACCACTAAAGTATATGTCTTTCCATAGAGCTATAGACCAGTATATAGTCTTATGGAAAGACTATACATATGTTTTAGTAATATGCTTGTTGCATACATTAAGTTCTTAATAAACTGCTCTCTTTCAGCTCTTAAGATCATTCACACCAGAGAGAATTAGGAAACATTAATATAAAACAAAATTGAAAATTAGAATAAGAAAAAACAATAACCTATATAAGCTTCCAAGACGCGGGAAAAGCAAACCCGGCCGTTTTGTTGCATCTGCTGACATCAACCTGGAACATAGAAAGTAAAAACTTAATCAGCATAAAAAAAACCAAAAAAAAACCAGTATAAATATTTGGATTATTTTAATAAAAGGGTTATGAGCCTAGTCCCACCATGGACACCCTCGCTCACAGGTCGGATGGGGTCAGCTCGGTGTTATGGTGTGCCTCGTACCGGGACACCCCCCGGGCCACCTGTTCGTGCCCCCTTCGTCGCGGGCGGCATTTGACTGTCCACATCCATATTTCGAGGCAAACCTTATGAACGTTTTTATTTGAGTATTTTAATTTCACAGAAAATTTTTTGAAAAATATTTCACATTAAGATTACTGAGAGAGATTTCAAATATTAGTCATTTTCTCACATAACAAGAGTCTAATATAAACTACATTATGAAAAATTAATTTGGAAATAGTTGACAATCAAACTTTATGAGGAAGGATTGGTGGCGGATTCGGTCTTTGGATTTGAAGAAATAAAAACTAATTTGAAAACAAACGTTTTTGTTATCGCCAACATTTCGGCATAAATTTCAGGCCTTCTTCAAGGATGAGTAAAATAAACATACAAAATATAAAAACAACTGACTAAAAAATAAAAATCAATAAATATAAAGGAAAATGAATAAATAATAGAATAAGAGTGTATGTAAAGTAGAATACAAATATATATAATTATAATAAAACTATACATATATAAGAAATGGGGAAAAATACATAGTAAATAATTTGAAAAGTGTGCATGCATACCAATAGGGGTGATGGAGGGAGAGAGTCTCTTACTTTAATATAACTAAATCTTTTACTTTGATCGTGCTTATATTAATTATAAGGCATCTCACAAGAATATAACTACCTCAAACAATCCTTCCACATACATTATGAAAATTGTCCATAAATTTATTTCTCCATGTATTATAATCACTATCCTCTGATTATGTCATTCTAGTAATCACTAAATAATTAAATTCTTAAAAATAATAAAACCTTAATAATAATTGTTTAATAACTGAAAATACAAAGAAAACAATTTGAATTAATAATTGCATTATTATACTATCATTCATGAGTAATTAATCTTGTTTCCCTTGATTTGGAAAGTAATTACCAGTATATCACCTGAACATAACTCCCATTTGAGAGGGGAGACATGTTCAGGTCAGTTAATTATTTTCAAATCAAGAGAAACAGCATGAGCTGGATACTGACTCATTAAATACTGAAAACATATTCTTCACCAAATAAAAAAGAACTGCAGTTTCTGTAGTTATTCAAATTTATTCATTTTTTGACTTGTTAAGCTCTTAAATAAATGAAACCATAAAATAAAATAAAAAAATGAATTTGTTTTTAACTAATAAGGAATATACATGAGTCAAAAATTAACTAACTTTTAAACAATTAATGAGAGGGAATAGAATAAAAATCTATCTTTTTATCCAGATAGATAGATTTTTTTATTCTATTCCATCTCATTAATTGTTTAAAATTTACGTGGGATAATAAACAAACCAAATAAATATTTTATTAACTAACTTTCTTTTTCCTTACAATATAGTAATAAATAATAATATACATAATTAGAAAAAGACAAAAAATATTAAAAGTTAAACTTAAAAACCAATTAAATAAATTATAGTAACAAACAAATCACATTTAATAAATAACTACAATGATCTGACACTATATAACTTAGATTAAGGTCAGTCTCTCTTTTCTATTAAACAAACGGTCAGTCTCGTTTTTCTATTAAACAAACAACTCTTAGTTTGATTTTGTCACCTTACAATAGTAAACAAATTAACTAAAAGCAATAAAAAAGGATTATATTGAGATGAAAAAAGCACAAACCTAAATCTTACTCAAAGATTAAGAATTTTTACTTTAGTCACCTCTTGTCTGAGAAGAATAATTTTATAAAATTTGTTCTAGTACATCTCTAAGACTTAATAATCAGATCATAGAAAAATGAACTTATTTTATGCCTTGCTAATAAAATGTGGAGTCCAGTCATTGCTCCAAGTTAAAATTTATACTGCTCCAAAAAATAAGTTATCAATTTGGGTAAGTCAGTTATGGTTGAAAACTAAAACTCACTTCAAGAAACACAAAGCATACAACAGAATTTATTTATCACTAATAGGCTAACCAGTTTGGAATGGAAAAAAGAAAAGAAGTATGATTTTGTACTTACCAGATGGTGAATTAAATAGGTAGAATTTTATTGACATTAAGGGAGACTTTATATTGTCTTTTATAATGAATTAAATAAAAAAAACTGGCTACTGCCTACCTGGAATTTGGATAAATTGTAAACATGGTGTTTCACTCACCTGAAAAAAGTATGCTGATCTACACAGACTTTCCACAGATTTTTTGCGGCACGACTACTATCCAGTTTAAAGCCGACTGTTTGTTCATACTGCTCAAATTCTCCAGGGCGGATTTTTATATAGAAGTTGTTCCGCCGGTAGGAAATTTTTAGGATCTTAGGCCAAGCAAAACGATTTATTCTAAGCCTATAAAATAAAACACACACATGAAAACTATATTTCATAATATTTTGAAAGCATTTATTGAGATTTTTATATTTGTTGGTAAATTTAGGTTTGTAGTTGTTGTTTTGTTTAATGAGTAAACAACAAATAATAAGTTTTTTTTTATAGTGCTGTATAGTCAATAATATAGAAAGTACATTAACAAAACAGCAAATAAACAGTTTAATAAGAGGGCTATCAAGTATGATGATCAAGTACTGATGAATTCAAAAACTAGAAAATTGACTGAAAAAGAGTATCACACTGACCCAGTTAGTTTAAATTGAACAAAAGGTGGACCAGCAGGACCAGGTACCACAAGAGAAACTAATGGTGATACTTAGCACATTATATGTATGCATATATAATAAATAAGCAGAGCCAATGACCTCAGCAGTCAATGAGCCGAAAAAAAAAGAAAAAAAAAAGAATAGGAGTCTCACCTCACTTCTCTCTGATGAAGAGCAAGAAGTTTCCCCGAAAATTGAAATACTCTATATAATTCTATAAATATTATTTTTTTGTGGTATTTAATCCCACATAAATTTTACTAATTTTTAGTGCAAGGGAACAGAATAAAAAATCCAACTGTCCCAGCCAGGACTCGAACCTGGATCTCCTGCTATCCGGGCTGGTGCATTTACCAATTATGCTACCAGGACCATTCTGATAAGTTATTGAATTCCCCGCAATAGTGTCGAACATGTGGCCCGGATAGCAGGAGATCCAGGTTCGAGTCCTGGCTGGGACAGTTAGATTTTTTATTCTGTTCCCTTGCACTAAAAATTAGTCTATATAATTCTTTCTTTTTGTGTAAACAAAATCATAAACAAAACATACGTTTAATTACTCTTTTACAGTATATGTGAATAATTAAGGTTTCAATTAACGCTATTAATGACACAAACATATGTATGTATGTACACACATACACACACATGCAGGCACGTGCACATATAAATAAATTTGTAAATAAAATTTACAATATGCTAAAATATGTTTAACCATTTCAAATATCTCATTTTCTTACTTAACTAAATTTAATATTTACCATTTCATCTTCCGGGTTGGACCGAGTCAAATTGTTCTTATTTGCCGAGCTTTCGCACATCATGTGATGGCTTCTTCAGCCCTGAAGAAGCCATCACATGATGTGCGAAAGCTCGGCAAATAAGAACAATTTGACTCGGTCCAACCCGGAAGATGAAATGGTAAATACATCTGACGACCGACGAAGCCTACGTGAACATCTAAATTTAATATGTTTTTCCCTTATTTATTTGCCAATTTTTTTCTTGCACTCAAGAATGTTTGCATAATTGAGTAGATTTGTACAGGATAGAGTAACTTCATGCGAAGTGATCTACCCTCCTATATACAGAATTTAATTTTTTGAGGGGGACGGGGCCCAGAGAGATCTTTCCCACAATTTTTCTATCCGTATTACTGTCATAAAAATATACTTACTCAAAATTTTTTAAAATGCATCGGCCAATAAGTTAGGCTAATCTTACTCTGTCCTATGCAAATCTCCCAGGAAGACATATTTATAAATACAAATAGGGAGGGCTATCTCTCTTTTATAAGATTATTAAAGTGGACTTCTAGTATGAAAGATAACCAAGTATAGAAAGAGCTATTTGTACATCAGATATGGAGTGTCTAATATTTCAGGCCAAAGAGAACAAACTTGGTAATTTCACTACTTGTACAGAGAGTGAATGAGAGACACCCAACATTATCTAGGATAATATTATCATAATTGGAAGGATGGAAATAAATCCCATAATATGTAAACTGCAGTTAACAGTGAAGAAATTTTCTGCAATTTTTAAATTTAATTGAAAGCCATGCTCCACATAAATATTTGTATTATTTGATGCCTTTCAATGTCACATCATTTTCAGATCTTTGTCTAAGCTTGGGCTTTCTCCCCCAAAGATAGACGTGACAGAATTAGTTCAGTTAGTGGAAAAAGCCTGAGTTGAGACAAAGCAGGTCCTGGAGATGATGTTGTTGCATCTAGTTTGAATAAATATATTTCCTAATATAAATAAATAAAATAAAAACCCATAGAGGTCAATTTCAAATAAAAAGAAACTCACTTTTCTTGATATACTTGAATGCCTGTAGAGTTAACACCCAACAGTATATCAACTCCTTCTGAGTCCTTTGCTGGATGCATATCCACTCCATACATAGACAGTTTCTTAGCATTTTCCAAGTAATGCAATTCTGCTTCTGCAGGTGTCTGGCCCCTAGAAATTTAAAGTCATAATAAATTAAAATCTTTCCAAAATGCATCAGCCGAAAAAAAAACTTGTTAATTACTTACTTGTGGCCTTTGTGGAGAGTCATAACTCTTTCTTCAAGACCGGGTGCAGCATCATGGTCTGGGCAGAACTTGAAGCCTGCAAGATAAGATGCATCAGGGTACTCTTCAGCGGAGTAGTCGCCTAGCTGTGACTGTACCAAATATGATCCCAGCATTGCATGTGTTACAAAGCTACATGGTAACCTGAAGAGTATAGAGGTTAACTATAATATACCACTTTCTAGTTTTTACTATGACAATTTGATTAGGTATAATTCCTACATTTTGGGATTGAATGATTTTAATAGGTATGTCCTAGTTTTTATTTAACAAATTAATATTTTAACTATTCTTATTTAAAAAATAAATATTAATAACAATTTTACATTTGCAAATTAAAGATGTCAAAAATGGCGAGAAGTAGCAGACAATAAAAAATAATTGGTATCAAGGTAAATAATAAATATGATTAATGAGGAATAATTAATATATTATTGTAATTAAAATACTCTCTTAAATTAATGCATTACACAAAAGTTAAATTAAAAATTCATACTATTATTAAAATCATTGAAAAAAATTTAGGATTATTTACTATTAAAAATAGAGGATTAATTCCTCTACCAACGGTAGAGGAAAAATAATAGAGCAATGCATTAGCTAAAAAATGTAGTTCTTCTAAATAGTTTATCCCCACTTATCTTTGTTCTAGGAGCAATAAAATTCCTCTACCTAATCTATATTACAATAGTTTAGTCAGAAATTTTTTCTTGCTTAGCATGGAAAGTTATAAATGATACATGCAATACTGATCATTTCCTGATTGTAATTGCTCCCTATAGTAAAACAGAAGTAGAAGAAAAGTCAAGTCACTGGAAAATAAGCGAGTCCGACTGGGATAAACTTCAACAACTATTAGCATTAAATTATATAAACATAGATGAAGATAATAGAATGATGTAACATAATATTAAATGCAGCTTCCAAATCAATACTTCGTACTATACCTAGTTTCCACCAAAAATCCCTTCCTTGGTGGACCATTGCTGTAACGAAAGGGTAAAAAATAGGAAAATTTTTTAAAACATTTTATTAATAAACCATCAATCAAACAGAGAGAGATTACATAAAAGCTTAAAACAATCATATATCAAATATATATTAAAGAGCGCCAAAAGAATTTCATGTCGAAAATTAACGTCCGGAATACTCCTTAACAGAAAATATGGAATACTTTTGGGCAAATTTCTGGAATATAAGATATCCAAAGTTCTGGGATTAATTAATATAAAATTCAAAAATTACAGACCTCAAAGAAATTGTAAACTTATTTGGTAATCATTTTTAATCTGTCTATTCTGACATACCTTAATTCCTCCAATTAAAATATTTCAAAGAAATAGAATAATGGACAATAGACAATAACCACTTAACCCATCAAATCTCCCATATTCAATAGATGAATTAAAGACACATGAACTTTTATTTTCAATAAAATAATTGGAAAAAAGAAGAAGAAAAAATTTCAAAACATAGACAATTTACCTGGGCCAGATAATGTCTCCAACAGTAAGTACAAAAATCTCGACAATAATAATATTAATAATAATAAGCTAAATAAATTAGTAGATGCAAAAAGTTGGGGTTCGGTGAAGGTAATAGATATACAAATATTTTATTTGGTTGTGGTTTTTTATCCCACGTAAATTTTAAACCATTAATGAGAGGGAATAGAATAAAAAAAATCTATCTGTCCCAGCCACGAATCGAACTTGGATCCCCTGCTATCCCGATAGTGTAGAGGGAATTTAATGAGATATCTAGCTCGTCCTGGTAGCATAATTGGTAAATGCAACGGCCCGGATAGCAGAGGATCCAGGTTCGATTCCTGGCTGAGACAGATAGATTTTTTTATTCTATTCCCTCTCATTAATTTGTAATAGATATACCTTTAACGAACCCCACCAAAAAACATCTACTAATAATCTATACAGTCAAAAAACTCTTCATTTACGCTAAATAAAGTTTATGAGTCTGAAAAGTTTTCTGAAACAGAAGGAAACTCTATAACAATTTCGATACTAAAAAAAGATAAAATATCAACAGATGTCAAAAGTCTTAGTTTTAGGCCCATTTCACTTTCATGTTCTCTCTGCAAATCAATGAAAAAATTAATTAATTTGCAGAGAGAACATGAAACAGATTATATAGGTACCTAGAGATTAACTGTAAATTATAAGAATGACAAGAAGGTGGTAAAGTATCCGAGATGATAACTTAATAAATCTAGAAACATCTGCTGTTGAAGCGTCCTAGGAAAAAGTAATAATTATTGGCCATAATTTGTGACATAGAGAGCACCTTCGACCCTGCTTGACGGAACATACTAGTGACTCTCTAGAACTGTAGAAATGGTAATTATTATTACCACAATGTAATTCGAACACTAAGCAAAGCAGCATTAATAATTAATTTCACACTATATATCTAATGCCATAAAATAAGTATAATAATAAAAAACATAATTAGTGTGGGAGAATGTAAAACAGCACTAAATAAATATGTTAGAATGAGGCATGCTATGATCCATTGGTTGCTGATTTGCATATTTAAAAAAAAAAAAATGAAAAACATCTATACACACACACACACACACACACACACACACNTTAAAATATGATAAATTATTTATGGCAATAAAACAATATCATTAGATTGATAGTTTTAATTACTTGTCCATATGATATCCTTATTAAATCTAATTTTAAGATAATTAACAATATTTAATGTTTTTAACGCCTTTCTCAATTGAGAAGTTCAGAGAACAATTCTGACCTCTCAGTGAAAATAAGAAAGCATCACTCACCTCCACATAGACATCGAGAGTCTTGTCATCAAGAAGCTGTACCACTGCAAGTGCGGGTTTTCCAGAAGATCTGGATGCGGGCGAACGCTTGGCTGTGGAATGCTCCGAGCCAGGCTCCTTATATATATATATATATATATACACACACACATAAACACACACATATATACATGTTTATTTAAATACTAAAAAATATCTTTTAAATGCAAATTCTGAAGATAATAGTGAATTTTTTTACCAACTGACTACCTCAATTACCAAGCCCAAACTACCTCTTGTAAAGAATGAGCTAATATTGAATTGTAGTTATTTAAGTTAAGTGAATGCTGTAATTTTAAATTGTCATCTTGTATTGTTTTAGACATAATTAATTTAATATTTAATTGTCGATGAAGTTAAGTTAATGCTGTAGTATTGAAATTAGTATTGAAATAAAATAATAAAAGACAGCAAGTCTTCATTACTTGAATCTCTTCAATGATTTTTTCTTCTATTGTTTCAGCTTTTAAGGTCAACTCTTCCTAAGGACTCTTCCTTTAGTTTAAGTCATTTTTTTATGAAATATAGAAAATATGATTAGTTTATGCTATTCCTGTGCCACAGACTTAATTCTATTACTAAGATTTATTTGAATGCACAATTATAATAAAGTAACCCTTTCTTATATTCATATTGTCACATTTAATTGTCTAATGCAAGGGGTTGAATAAACAGTCAACAGAGCTCCTTAGGTGCAAAATACGTTATAATACAAAACAAAAAAAAAATTGAATTATGAGAATGAAATGGAATTATTTCAATAATAATAATAATAATAATAACAAATGAAAGAAAAAGGACTTACTTCCCACTGAGAATATCATTCCTAACTTGAAGGCATAATAAATATCTGAAAAAAAAAATATATACATACTTTATTATATATAACACAGAAACCTAGGCATTTCATACCCATACATACTTCATACAAAATTATATACATTCCAGATATAATAGTATTAATAATTTTAATNAATAATCTAAAGGGTTATTATTATTTCTACCACCAATGAATATAGAACTCTCATACCTTATATTCTCCGTCTTCATTGGTTTCTGTACACCATCTCCCATTGGCGAGCGCTTTCGGACATTGTCCATCTTCTGGCCGAATACATACGTTCACTGTCACGGTCCGTATTCAACTGTCCTTGTTGACGTTGAATACGGACCGTGACAGTGAACGTATGTATTCGGCCAGAAGATGGACAATGTCCGAAAGCGCTCGCCAACGGGAGATGGTGTACAGAAACCAATGAAGACGGAGAATATAAGGTATGAGATATTCATACAGTATTATATTTTTTATTTTTAGCTTAGACTTTATTTTCTAAATTAAGCCTGAAACCTTTAAATTTATACACAGCAGTATTTGTAATACTTTAAAACATATTATACATGTGCATATATATAATTGATGTTTTAAGGAGAAAAGAATGTTTTGAACCACTATTATTTTATTAATATAAGTGCAATAAAATAAAATAATAATGAGGAATGTATACATTCATATTTTACATACATTTAAATTCTACAACATCTATTAATATTCTTTAATAGTTACATATTATCTATTCTGATAGAAGAAGAAAACAAGCCAATTTCATGATTATTATTCTATTAACATCAGAACACCCACTGTATGAAATCAAGATGGCCTCCAATAAAGAAACTAATATTATCTCCTATGATCTACCCTTCTGCCAAGAAAATTTTTCTCGAAAATGGAGTGGGGGAGGAGGTATTCTTCCTACACTATGCAATAAAGAGTGCGGACCAATATTTTATGATTAGTGCATGAGAGAAGTGTTATTGTTACTGTGTAAGTAGCAGAAGCAATGTGATTTGTTTGACAGGCTATATAAAAAAAACAATCCATTATATTTCCTAAAATGGTAGTCATAATATCTCTTATAGTTTATTATTAAAGATTAATTTTCCTAATCATAGTGGGAATTTTTATGAATAATTTTCTTTTAAAGAATTGTTAAATGCTAGCCTACGGTCCTCAGGCATGGACAATATCTAAAGCTGATAACCAAGCTCTCCTGGTCCACAAGGGAAGAATCCTTTCGTACATCTTCCATGGAATCTTTCATGAGCAAGAGAAGCACAGAAGGACGAATACAAAAATATACACCCTATATCATGAATTAAATATAGTAAAGTTCTGACCCCTCGGAAAACCGATCATCAAAATGGATGATAGCTAAATCCTCTTGAAGACCTTCAGTGAAGTCGTGCATGGCACAAGATGTAGAGGGCACCCTAGACTGAGATAACATGACGGCATTGCACACTATACACTAGTGCTACTAGGAGTCTGGAATTTGAAGGTGGCAGCATAGGACTGAGACAGTACACCCGGTGAAGGCTGATGAGGCTTTGACTATGAAACGAGGAGTTGCCAAATTGAAACTGAATTAAATTGATTGAGCTATGAAGAAAAGATTATTTATCATGAAAGCACTCATTGGTAATAAATAAAGAAATTGTTCGAAGCTTGGAATGTTCAGTTTTGATTGAAGCCTTTATTGTTATCATTGTAACCTAGCCTCAACTAAAAAACAATTTTTCTAACAACAAAAAGTTAACATGGAAAGAAAATAAAGTTAAAAACTTAAGTAAAAATAACAATTGTATTTGACTGCAAAAATTATAAGATTAAGGATTTAAGAGGTTAAATTTATAGAGGGAATAAATTTAATCCTTCATTCAGGGTCTACAAAAGAATATTCACAAAAACTAAGGAATTTTATTTATTTTTTATTTATATTAGACTTATAGAATCAGTCATAAAATCAAAGATCGATGATAAATTATTATTCTATTTATGGATGCCATTCAATGCTTAAGAACAATATTTATTTAAAATAATAATCATATTAAAGATTTGATTATCAAGAAATGATATGTAAAAATCAGAATAGAACCAGACAAAAGTACACCCTATAATGACAACATATATATTGACTACAGATATACTGAGTTCCTCATTCATCATCATCTCGAAATTTGCTGTTTTTTGTTGTTGTTTATTTTTCAACCAGAAACTATTACTTTAAGAAGCATTTAGCTCGTAAAGTTAAATATGAAGAATAAGAGATCATTTTCTTTTATTAAAATGATGGTCAAGCATATTTAAGTATTTTCAAAGAAGTAGCCATAATCTTTGAAAAATTGGCAAAAATATCCTTACTAGTAAGTAGGAAGTACACACTTATGGTACATTCTACTGTCTCAGCGATATAAAAATATATTGAGGCTAGTACTCTTGGCTACCAACAATTCAGCAGTTTCCTTTTATTATATTTTTTCTGCAAANAAAAAAAAAAAAAAAAAAAAAACAGCCTAAAAGAGGAAACTAAAATTGTATTTGAAAAAAAATAAATATAAGGTTTAACCTCTCATGCAGTAACCTGTAAATGTAAAATTATGAGGACCATATATTTGGAGTGGGGATAAAAAATTCTTGGTGATTGGCCCTACTTGCAAATTTTGTTAACCTTGAGGTGTTATAAACAATAATGAAATATCAAAATCAACAAAAACTGTAAAAAATACAATAAATATAACCTGGTGAAGTCCTCTTGAAGCTGAGAAGGGTCCTTAGGGTAGAACTTAACCTCAAAATCGAGTTTCCATGGCTCTGCTGAAAAATTAAAATAAATTTTTTAATGTTCAAGCATATATAAAATTGGCTATACATATAATATACTTGGCATCCACGAGAATCAATTTGATTTGTTACTAAAATTATTAACTTGGTTTTATTCTTAATATATTATTGAAAGTTAATAAATTGATGTCAAGAATGATTTGTGGTAAAAGTTTAAAACAAAGATTTCAACTTAGTTATCTTAATTTTTTTTTTGTATATTATTTATTTCTTAATAAAAAAAACTACTGGAAGCAAACTAATTTTTAAAAGTAGAAAATTAGGGAAAATTTACTTCTTTCCAATTTTAGTATATGTACCACTGAAGCGATTACTAAAATTTAAACCTAATGAAATAATATTTAGGTCAATTCATAAAACAGTCAAAAACAATGAAGCCCTCTTAAAAGACAGACTTTTACAACAATATCTTAAAAAATTAAAGGCCATTCAAAGTTTAGTAAAATAACAAATAGAACATGAAAAAGAATCATAAGCAGACAAACTAAATTTAAACAGGGAAGACATTGAACTACATTGAGTTGTATGCAAAAATAAAGACATAAATTAAATCTCAAAACCCTTATAAGCCTGTGATATAATATGAGAGTTCAAAATACAAAAAGATAATTAGTAGAGAACTTGTTGGGGTTTGGTTAAGGTTGATTCAAGAAAAAAAATACAATGTTAAAAGATGTATTATTTACTATCTTCCGACATTTCGGCTTACACTGTAAGCCATTTTCAGGGCTGTTGAAATACTATGACATAAGAAAACATGAGAAAAATTAAAAAATATATCATTTACATTATCAATACAAAAAATTTGACGTAACTAAAAGTAATTGATATGAAATGCTTAGGAAAACAATATGTGTAGGGAAGCTCTCCACACCTACCAAACATAAAGGCGAGAGAGGAGTGTGGTCACCTGGATCAAATCTTCGTGACTGAGAGGTAAGGATTGGAAATTAGAAAAACTTAAAATGAACATCTGAAGGGTGGGGAATGTGAGGCGGTAAGTATAAAGTGGCCTGCCAGTAAAAATAGATAGGAATTATTTTAGATAAGTAGACTGAGGATCTAGGAGACAGTTAGAAGAGTTGATTTAGGAGGAGGGCTCAAAGTTTTTCAGAATGTTGGAAATAAGAATGTTGGAATAAGTTGAAAGAATTTGTTCTATGTTAGTGCTGTTGTTAATTGGTTTTTGCTGAACGTTTATGTGCATGGTTTCAGAAAATAAGAGTTTGCGTTCATAGGGTTCAGTGGAAAGAATGGTAATATTTTCAAAGTCAAATGTGTGACTGTCATGAATGAGGTGTTTTTGTTTGTTTTTTGTTATTGTCATTTTTGTGATTGTTAATTCTGCTGGAAATAGGGATTATGGTTTGGCCTATGTTGAACAAATGAATGAGCAATTAGTTGAACAAATGAATGACATTGGTTCTGTTAGGGATGGGGATGAGGTTGTCTTTGAGGAGGGTATGAATTAACCTATTTTAAAATGTTAAACAAAAAAGCCAAATTGTATATATAATCTATTTTCAAAATAAGTTAAGAACACATTGGCTTATTTTTTCATAAAAAGGCATAATCATTTTATAAAAATGATTGCAGACTGATCTGCATTTAAATAGGTTATATTGGTTGAAATTAAATATGATGACATACTACTTATTAATTATAAGGGACAAACCTTTGAGTACTTTCCCAACTCTCTTGTCTAAGTCGAGCCAAGTCCTCCTGCCTGCCTTGTCTCGGTAGTTTAGCCCAAAGTAGTCCTTCTCCCGGAGATCAAGGTGGGCACACACTTCATCAAAGATTTTTTCACCTTTAGCCTTACGCTGTAAAAAAAAAAAAAAAGAAGCAATTGAAAATTATAAAAAATATTTTAAGATTGCAATTAAGGAATTGATGACAAAAAACTTTCTTTGGAAGCTTTAGTGACAAGTAACTGACCACTCAAGTCACCTAATAAAAATTGAGGAACGTATAGAGGTTCAGAGTGAGCAATTTTTAAGGCTGAATGAGAAAAGTAGAGTGTTGAGGAAGAGGATAACAGAGTTAGAGGTGGGGATGAATAGAGCAGAACAAGAGCTGTAGACGGAATGTAGATCCGTGGAAGTGGGAGGGATATCTGTGCACCCTGGCGAGTCGCCCGAGGCCCTGATGATGAGTATGAGGGCTGGTCTCGGCCTTAAGCTTGCACAAGAGGGCTTTGACAAGGTGTTGAGAAATAGGCCAAGACACAACGACCCTCGACCTCCTGTTATCATTGCCAAGTTTGTACAGCAGTGAGTGAGAGGCGAATTTGTGAAGCTGAGAAAAGTCAAGTGGGATTTCTTGACCAGGCACATAGGCTGGGAAGAAAATGACAGCAACACAACTTACATAAGTGAGGAAATGAGTAGCATGAACAAGCATCTCTATTATCTTGCAAGGCAAAAGAGAGCGGCAAGAAAATTGAAGTATGCCTCGTTTGGAGGAGAAAGAGTCCACTGTCAACGAGATGACGGCTATCCAGTCATAAAAGTCAACGTCCCTGAGGATCTGGACATCTTCGGATGACACCTCCTACTTTGTGACCTTCGCTCACCTACAGGCTGGCCTAGACAGACCTTTCCACCATTGTGCAAGTTTTTTTTTTTTTTTGCTATATGAATAATATTTCCAAACATTTATATTTTTATTATTTGTGTTGGATTATTCTTTTACATTATTCAATTTGTGTCTAGTTTTGTTTAAAGATTTTTTGGTGACTATTTTTGTTTCAGTATGTTGTATAATAAGAACCCTCATTTTTTCACCAATGTGATGCCATTTTCTTTACATCAGTTTTAAATTTATGTGCCATTTTTTGAAAAAAAAATTGCTAATTGTTAACAGATTGCTTTTGCACCAGGATTAGAACAATTGTGTGATCACAAATTCATGTTCAGTTTTACATTAGCCTTAACGGCTAGTAGTGTCTGCACAGCAAGAAGAGTGGTTCTGGTCAGCTAGTAAGCTGTTTCTCAGCGACGCCTCCTTATTAAATAATTTAGTTTTGTACTAAACAGTAAGAGATTCGATCTATCTTTAGGGAAAGTGAGGAAAAGGACCAAACTCTTGAAAAATGGAGGAATGTTTAAGTTCACTTAAAATTAAAGGAAATGAAGTCACCAGGCAAAGTTCTGTTCATGCTAAAAGTTGGTGGCACAATAACTTATGAATTACATTTATTTATTAAAACTAAGCGCTTTCGAGACTCAATGTCTCATCCTCAGAGCTCAGGAATCACATTAAATTCTCTAGTAAAAGTCCATTACTGGACTCTCGTCTGAAAGACTCCTAGGCTCCGAGGTTGAGACATTATGTCTCGAAAGCGCTCAGCTTTCATAAATAAACATCTATTTCACCGAGCGAAGTTTAACAGATTTTATCCCTTAAAGTATCACTGGATAGGAATCATACTTCCAGCAGGGATTCTATATAGATTCTTTAGGGCCTGTATTATGATTTTCAGTGAATTGCTTAAGTAGCTCGATTATCTGTTGGCATAGTAAAGTCATATGAGTGGAATGACCAGTTTTTTTGTAAGTCAGGATTTTCCCTTGTGTTAAATACCATTTTGGTAGCATGTGAAACGTATTACATAAGAAAAACTGTTGCGTATGGTCTGCCATTGTTGTTTCACGCAGCTCTTGCGCAAATCAAACAATAATAGGGTGCAGGCAGAGGATGAGGACTATTTATAATCCTGAACCAACAGAGCCATGACGTCAGTATCGACTAGGGTTTGTGATACTAACTAAACCCTTGTTGTTGTTTTGAAGAGAAATATTATGGAATGAGTGTACACACTTGATAATGTCACCGACAATTGGGGGGTTTTATTAGCACTACTAAAGTTTATTTTCAGTCGTGACAACGTAGGACGAGATATTGCAATACATTGTGTAGTGACGAAATAACCAATGTCAAGTAGTGATTCATTTTATTTGATAATTAATTAATAGGTTTTGTACAAAATATATGTTAGGTAATGCGCCGCTTAAAATATTTCCCATACTTCATTCAATTTGAGAATGAATGACCAATAATGGTCGTTTATTGACCATTTTGTAAGAAAATAATGGTTACGGTAGGAGGGACAATCTTAATGACATTGAACATGACTTAAACACCCATGAAACAATAGGAAAAGCATTAATTTGTGGATAAAAGCCTACCTAAGGCGAGGCCCGAATTCCTTCCTTAGAATTTGTCTTTAGTAATGTTTTTGTATTCTAAAATGATATAATAATTAAGAAAATGAAACTTTGAAAGATTATTTTCTAATCTATTAATGCGAGGGAATAGGATAAAAAATCTATCTGTCCTAGCCAGGACTCAAACCTGGATCTCTTTCTTTCCGGGCACGAATGCTAACCATTACACCACCGAGACAAGCTAGATAACTTATTAAATTTACAGCACACTAGCAAGAGTCTAAACCTCCAAGAAAGACAAATACATCGTCTTACGCTCAAAGGAGCTGACATTGAATAGCTATTTATCGACTATCGTTATTAACTTTTTCTTTATAAATATTAATTTGGTTGTGGTTCATTTATCCCACGTAAATTTTAAACAATTAATGCAAAANAAAAATTTTTTTTGAAAAATATAAGTCCCTCCCCTCAGACTCCTTACTATGTTAAACCTAGAATAAGTATATTCTATATGTAATAATATCAATTTAATCACACCTTTAAGTATTATAAATATAAAATTAATAATACAAGGTCACCCCTTACATAATCACCTATTGGTTCGCAAATTGGTGGCTATTACTTGTATAAAATATAAAAATAAAAGAGGGTAAGAAAAAAAAAAATAAACAACAGCTCTCATTCTCTACCAGCCCTGAAGAAGCCATCACAGGATGTGCGAAAGCTAGGCAACTACCGACAATTTGACGCGGTCCAACCCGGAAGAAGAAACTGTGCATACATATTTCGAAAAAGTAAACTTATATTTTTCTTTTAAGTGAAGTTACTTCTTGGCGTATCCTGCCGGCTTGAGAACTGTTGCTGGGTCCATATCTCCAAAGAGATATAAACTGTTGTATTTTGCCCATCTATAAAGAAGTTGTGACGTCATTCTTAGTCCACAAGACTAGACCACTGGTTTAACATTGTACTTGCAGGTTTAGTGCATGCGAGCAATTTTTATTGTAGTTATTATTTCTATTAGTAAATTATAATTTTGAAGCATGGACCATTTTATCTAATTACATATATTTGTATTTAGCGATGAAGTCGCTTTTTCCCCTTTTAGTAGTGCTTATGTAATTTGGTATTCTTCCTTTATAGCAATAATGTCTGGATTTAATAAAATTTTCTTTAATCAATCATTTTATTCTGCATGTAAAGAGTGACTTTTCTTTTCTTAGTAATTTCCTCCTAAAAATTGCATAGACTGAGCAGTGAGTTTGGTTTAGTAAGGGATCCGGTTTCACTGTTGCCGGGTGCCTTCGACTTTTTTCAGAATTATTAAACTAATTTCCCTTATTCTTATCATAGCATAGTATGTTATTTTATAATTTCCCTTAATAAATACAACAGTATGGCGCCCAGTCCTCTCTTAGTTACTAAGCTCTCAGGAAGTCACACACCCAAATCCACTACGAGCGACCAACAACTAAAAGTATAAACAATAAATATGCAATGAAATAAATAATAATTATGAGAACGAAAATGTGAAGGTAATTTTCTTCGAAAAATTTACACAAATCCCAGGACAATTGCTGCTGCTTTGGGATACTACACTAATTTAAATATTAACAACAATAAAAACAAATTTAACTAAATTAAATTTCTTTCATTTGTTAGATCAAGCTTCCACCAAAGCATCTAACGAGCTCATTCTGCGATTTGCAAGGAGACTTACAACAATATATATATATATAAAATAAAACAATCGTCGCGGCTGCGATATGTAGCAATTAAGAACAGGTGGGGTAGAGAGTGCAGTGCACAAATAAAAAAGAAAATATCATACCTTCTATTATCCGTCTTTATTGGTTTCTGCAAACCATCTTCCGATTCTTCAGAAACCAATGAAGACGGATAATAGAAGGTATGATAGTTCTATATTCATTGGTGGTGGAAATAACCTTTTAGATTATTTACCTAAAAAAGATAATATCACAAGGAGCAAAATTTTCTGAGATCTCTCGCCCTCAGACAATCTCTCTTCATTTCTCACCGACAAAGGAAGAGAGATCCCCGGAAATCTTGCTCCTTGTGATATTTTCTTTTTTATTTGTGCACTGCACTCTCTACCCCACCTGCTCTTGATTGCTATATATATTTATTTATTAAACAGGCCTTTTTTAGTTTCTTCAATATAGGCCAGTTGAAGATCCGTTGAAAGTCGCGTCATGATATTAACGCGAATAACTTGATTTTCTTGGCAAGGGATATCTGCTATTTACTTGTAGCGAAGTAGAAGATGGCAGGGTGAGAAGTGCGGAGGTCGGCATACGACCCTTGAAATGGGCACAGTGAGAGGTCACCTAAGCAGCGATTGCCTCAGAGATGAGTCACTAAGGCGCAGGTGAAAGGAATGGACTGGCTTTTAAAGAGGAATGCACCAGTGCAAGAGGTGTAAGGTACTCCAGCAGCGAGGGAGGACTTCCTTTTCATCCTCATCGTAGGAACAGGAAGTCAGACAAGGAATCATAGAGCTTGTACTGTTCGCGGGCGATGATAGCAGGATTCCAGCGAGGTCCAGGAGAAGAGAGACTCCCCACGCCCTGGCTACAGAGACGTGGAGGAATTTGAGAGCGAACTATTACCTACTCCTCAAAGGAGCTCACATACTCAGCCCTATCATCACTCTCTGACAACTCATCCACTCTTCACAATAATGGCTGTTCCCATTCGAGAGAAAAAAACAAAAAAACTACTGGCATGAATAAGAAAAAGTACTTTTTTTTTATTAAAAAAATGTGTCATTGGAATATGCAAAACTAAAATTGTGTTTGTGCATATTTGTATTTATAATTTAATGGAATATTTCCACCGATGGATATGTAATCCTTATAAATCCGTCGCCGTTAGATGTCTTCCGCGTCCTAATGGCGAGCGCTTTAGATAGAGGTCTCCATTCCTCGGGCAGAACTTAGACTTGTACACTTCTCTCAGGCATTGTCAGATATTCGACCGTTAATCCCGTTCGAGGGTTATTGTATAGTGTGATCATATGGCACCAAAGACTTGTACTCCTCCATACTAATAATAAAATCACATTTGTGAAGCCGGTTATAAGTTTTCTTCAGAAGTAAATAAAAACACTCGTCCTCCGCACAATATCTATATTTCGACCTCAGGAGCACTTTTCTATAGTTGTGATCTTCACGGGTCGGAGGCTCGTACTCAACCTCCTGAAGATGAACTATTAGGGTCGTAAACGTTTTAGCAAGAAATATAGATTTTGTGGGGAAGACAAGTGTTTTTATTCACTAATAATACAAATCTTAGGTATACTATAGAAAGCACTAACTAAGAAAGGACTTCCACTATCCTAAAACAGAACTAGATTGTGTTCGACAACAAACTGTACCGATCAAGAGACGGAGTGGGAACGGGACACTTTCAGTAAGAATGAAGACATTTATTATTAATAAGTGTTAGCTTCCCT
Organism: Oncopeltus fasciatus; assembly: GCA_000696205.2. Classification (NCBI taxonomy): domain Eukaryota; kingdom Metazoa; phylum Arthropoda; class Insecta; order Hemiptera; family Lygaeidae; genus Oncopeltus; species Oncopeltus fasciatus. The sequence goes on along the minus strand of KZ807877.1, from coordinate 124,378 downwards.
TTCAACATCTCAGGATCACATGGCTCTGCACAAGCTTCTATTCATCTATAAACGCTTGCCTTGGGAGGGATTTGAACCCGCAGCGACAATATTGCGAGACCTGAACGGATCCAACGAGCTACCTGGCCACCCAAAGGGACATTTATACAACAGTTAGAAACGCAACTTAAAAGATAAAGTACAAAACACTACTACTGATATGTAGACGATATATAGTGATCTAGAGTTATATCTGATTGGGTGTTAGTGATTGTGTTTATCTATATACGCATAAATTTGATTGGTAAGCGTGCTTCACATTTTAGCACGCATTCTGGCACTGACAATATTCATGTCGCTTTGAAATAAAAACCTGAATGGAGTACACTATAGGAATATCTGCAGCATTTTAAGGGAAAATATGGAAGTAATAGTAAAATAAAAAGTATACGAACTTGTATAAGGAGTGAAAATATTAATACGAGGACATTTACAAATTGGGAAACGCCTGATGTATCAGAGGAAGATAACGATATAGCTTATCTGAGTTATTTCCTATTTTTTTGGTAGGTCTTTCAACTCACCCGACTTTGAGAATGATAGTTCGAATGAGCTATAATGAATCTACACATAATGTCTTAATTACTGACTAAGCTCATCTGACATGCACATACAGGAGACATACACTAACACTTAATTGCCACGAGAAAATATAAGTGATTTATCTTGACAAAATATCAACACACAAGTACTAATGCTTGCCAAGCACTCTCCAGTATTAGCTAAGGAACTTGGGGCGGACAAGGAAATGTTGAGACTTACTTCCTATGACCAGAAGAGCACTACAAATGTGCGTGACCAAAAGGTAAGAAGTGATTTGCCAATCCGCTGTTAGAAGCGATTGGCAATAATTGTATAGAATGCCAAGTAAAACATTCAAATACTTTTCTATTAACTTGCTTAATAAAAATAATGGTTAAACGACTCATTTAATCGACCATATTGCTGAGGCCTGATGAATGGTCTGAAAACAGTACTTATGAGCCATGCAGAAATAGCCTGTCCGCCAGACTAGTGATCAGAGCCTTCAGTGGTAATCACTTCTGGGCTCAAGTGAGTACCACTGAGGGAACCTCGGCCAATCTTCGCGGAGGAAGTGTCTCTGCAGAGAGCCAGAGAGAAGGCAAGGGAGGTTCTACCCTTTCCAGAGTGGAGAATGATATATGTCATGGAGGGGCTCAGACACTGAGGCTTGAGCCGCTGTCTGAACATATAAATTTAGAGAGTGATTCTACCAAATGGTTAAGAAATGCATTAGTAGTAAAGTAATCCTAAGAAATGCCTAAATCTCCACTAAATGAGTATATCGTCCACAGCTCACTCACTTCTCAGAGTTTACCGTTTAATTAAATATCGCTCACATACTTATGATTTGAACTAAGAGCGTTAAGTTTGAAGAAAGCAAGAAATGGTTATAATTGACTTTCATAAAATAGTACTTTGTAAGATAAATATTCGTGATAACATATTAATAAGTTATAAATATACATATAACATATTAGAATGACGAATCATATGTTTGCGAGACTGAGTATGGCCATTCCAGCTGAACCCCAAGGTCGATAGCGCCCGGACAGTTTGGCTCCTAGAACAATTTTCGCCATTAGAGTTTATGGGGGAAGTTTACTTGGAATAAGGCACTTCTTTGTGATAAGAATGTCCCATATTTCATTAAATTCGGTTTAGTTTCGGAGACAGTGGTGTGGACATCGACAGTTTCGCCTGGATAATCAGTTTGCACTTGCCATTGCATTGCCACTTGCACACCTCTCGTAAAGTGATGGCCACGATTGACACCTTGGGCTTTGATATAATCAACCATCCTCCTTACAGCTCAGAGATCTAGCCCCCAGTGACTACTTTCTGTTCCCGAATCTCAAAGGGGAGCTCAGAGGAAGGTGATTTAAGGACGAATACAAACTCAAAGAGGCTATTGATGCTCATTTGGATCCAAAAAAGGAAATTATTACTAGTGGGGGGTTAGTTAAATAAATAAATGTAATATATGTATTATTAATAAAGGAAATCTTGGAATATAAAGTATATGTTTTGATTTCACTCCTATCTGGGTCAGGCCGAGAACTTTTCGACTTCCCTCGTACTGTAGGTAACCCGCACAATACACGGTATCTAGAGAGCCCGCAAGTGCAGGCCGTGAGCCCAGAGCAGTCCCAGGCGACAGCAGGAACTCCGCAAATCCCCGTGTCACTCAAGATAGGACATACGTAAGTAAGGGAGGAGTGGCGAATTGCACATGGCGAAGGGAACAACCTACACACTAAACACTGGCCGCGAAGAAAATGCGGGGGGAGAACGTAGCCCCCCCCCCCTTCATTCAAGCAAAATTGAATACATCCAATGATTTGCAACAAAAAGATTAAATACCGAATTCAGTTTCTATAAAAGTAAGGACAGACTTACTTACTCTTCTGGAAGAGAAATCTAGAAACAGAGACGAAGCCTATTTTACTCGGGAAAATGGACAGAGATAATTCTGCCCTTAGAAAGATTTGTATAAGAATGGGAAATCAATGAACAGTACAGTATTGTAGCAATCGGAAAGGAGATTTCGGTCGTGTCCTGTAAGGAAGCTATCCTTAGTTATCAGTCCGCCAGGATATAACACTACAATACAGGATAGAGTGAGGTGGAAAATCATTCGGCCATATCAATCGGTATGTTCAATACCGGGTTTTTTAGGAGGGCGAAACTCCCATTCAAATGAACCAATTTCTCGTCTAAATGGAGTTTTCCGATTGAGGGTCCTACTAAAATGTTGAGACTCATGTAAGAACTCGGAAGGTTTGCCCGCTACATTTATCTATTGAAGAAAATGAAATGTATTGAGAGCATCTTAGCACGATGTCTGTCAGGTGATGTGAGGAGACAGGCCAGCCAAATCTGAGTACAGCCGAGAGGAAGGAAGCTGTTTGAGGACATCCTCTCACGTCTTCTCTGTCTGGACTGTATACGAGTACTGTTTTAGCTCTGACGAATGTGTATCCATAACGCACGCCACCGCGTTCTTCCTCTACATCGCCAAGAGTTTCTGGAGGAGAGCTGTAATTAGTTCCTTCCTTTTACGAATTGATGGAGAACAGACAGAAGAATTCCGTAAGCCCTAGATGAATGGTCTGATGTTATGGAGAAACATCAGCTGAATAATGTAAATGCTTGAACTCTAAGTATAAAAATTGAATAAATGAGAAAGTCTCCAGCGAAAATGAGATACTTTACAGAAGGAGAATCGTTAAACCTGCAAATTTTTTTTTTTTTTTTT
>KZ807877.1:105230-117781 GCA_000696205.2 Oncopeltus fasciatus | reverse complement strand
ATATTATGGTTTTTTGGAATAAAGCAATTTTTTTAAAAATATATGAATAAGGTTGAAGTCCGAACAACTGTGTAAACCTAATTGCGTATATACAGACAAAATCTTTACAAACAGCCACAGCTGGACATGAAGAGAGACTACGAAAAGTGAGACACGACCACCCATCGGTCACTTGGCAAAAGAGACAATTACCAAAGTTGTCGTCGCCAGCTGGGACACCCCAAGGGTGTTCTTCCCTAAGCGATCCAGGAGTTATATAGCATTCCCCGGGCGGATAAAGACAATGGGGTATTTCATATGTCCTTACTTGATTCGAGTACAATTGTTCTAAGTACTTCTCTCCGGGTAATCACGCCAAACATCCTACACACCATTCATCCGACCAATAACCCCGGCCCTTGGGTAACTAATTACGTAGGCATTATTAAGCGAAGGGAAGAACTTTCTTCAGAAATTTCCGAGTATATAAACTACTACAATAGACCGCCTTGTTCAAGGGACCAAGGTAAGTGTGTACCCCCCCCCACCACACAACAGCAGGAGCATGTATGTTTACAGACAAACGCTCAAACTTGATTTTGACAAAACTTGCCATATAATTAGAAGACTACTAAAACTGTCATGTTGACCGTGTGTTTGAGGGTGAAGTCTGTCATGCAGGAATTGCATTATCTACAAATATTTCCCAAGTCTCATTAGTGTTGTACATAGATAAAATAAAACGATTAATTTGATCCGATAAAATCACCCAGAGAAAGAGTGTAAAAGTCCCTCCCTGACAGTTCCGGGGGCACAAGTGGGCTCCTCCCCACCCTAACAAGCTACGAAGTGATATTCTAAAAGTATACTTTCGAAAGAATGTAATACTTACAAAAACAAAATAAAATCATTTTTACACTTGCAATGTTTTTCCTATAATTTTTGTAACACTAACAAATTTGGTAACTTAATATTGACAACTATTCAAATGGGTTTTCCACCGACGCATCGGATTTTGGCCGAAATTGGATTCATTCCACGGTTTGCAATACTTAACAAAAATATACAATTTACCTACAATATATAAAATCAGTGGATCCGACCAACTCTCGAGCAACACAAACCCCAACTCAAAAAGCATGGAACTAGCTCACAGTGACTGGAATTTGATACCCTGTTGGACCCCCTCGTATAAGCCGACGACCTATTTTTTCAAGCGTTTTTGTATAAATGCTAAAAAAAAAAAATAATTTTTCAACTATTTATTTAATTTTTTAATCTAAGAATAATGAAAGTTCTTAAGATATCGAAGAGGAAGTGTGGAGAGTGAGTGAGACGTGAACTTACATGTTTTCATTTATTTTTGTAAGACACTTTAAACAACGAAAGGCAACAATATTGTTTAGTTGCTTTTGGTTGAAATTAATGGTTACTGTAGGATGAGGATCAGACGCAATGATGGACGTATCATGGGCAAAGGTAGCAGAGTGTATTTACTGTTGTTGGTAAGTCGTGGAGGGGACAGTATATAGCATGTAGAGAATGGGTCCGAACACTACTCCCTGAGGAACTCCCGATTTCAAGGGGCTGTAGTTACGAGTATCTGATCCTTGTCTGATCAGGAAGATTCTGTTGGATAAATAGGAGCGAATAATTAGATAAAGGGTAGTGGCGAGGATAATAATAACTGAACGCTTTAGTTTGCATAGAAGGCGTTTGTACCTCACACGATCAAGTATAGAATTGCAGTAGGATAAAAATATAAGAATAGAACTAGGGTAGAAAGACTATCGTTGAAAGGCAAGAGGAAAACAGGGTAGAATTAGGATAGGGTAGGGAGAACAGAGTAGAACCAAGAAACAGAGTTGATAAAGGTAGACTATGGTAGAAAGACTAGAGGAAATGCCAGGAGGGACTAGGGCCGAAATGCTATGGTGCAAGGGCTACAAGAAAACAGGGTAGAATTAGGATAGGGTAGGGAGAACAGAGTAGAACCAAGAAACAGAGTTGATAAAGGTAGACTATGGTAGAAAGACTAGAGGAAATGCCAGGAGGGACTAGGGCCGAAATGCTATGGTGCAAGGGCTACAAGAAAACAGGGTAGAATGAGATATACATGATTAGCAGAACAAAACACTGAGAAGGAATCGATATTTTATGCTAAATAACACACCTGATTCATGAAGTAGGTCACTATTATTGCTCTAGACAACAAACTTAGCTCATTGAGAGATAGGAGAATTTCCTTCTTTCTCATGTTTCCTCAAGAGCATTTATCTCGAGGAAATATTCCTTAGCATCGAGACCTTTAATATAAGGAATTGTATAGTGATTCATCACACGTTGCGACTTTTAGAGCAATCACAAAAATAGGGTTACACCCAAACAAACACATCAGGAAGATAACGGTAAGAAAACTCTGATAGCAGACCCAATAAAAAATTCGAATTTCTTTTAGGAAGGATTGGTTGCGGATTCAGTCTTGGGATTTCAATAAATAAAAACTAATTTGCCAACAAGAAACTTTTTATTATTGCCAATGTTTCGGTCTGAATTCAGCCCTTCAGGGCAATATCACTAAACTTTACATATGGTAAAGTAAATATAATACAGAAAACCTAAAAAAGCTGAAATTAAACTGAGAAAAGAGCAACATTTAATTGTAAAATTAAAGTGATAAATACAACACAAATCTATCATCAATGTGCTCTGTGAAGAAAAAATAAATAAATAAAATAAATAAATAAAATTGTTAAATCAATTAATGCAAGGGAATAGAATAAAAAATCTAACTGTCCCAGCCAGGGCTCGAACCTGGATCTCCTGCTTTCCGGGCAAGCGCGTTCGTGCATTGGCTAGGACAGTTAGATTTTTTATTCTATTCCCTTGCATTAATTGATTTAAATTTACGTGGGATTAAATACCACAACTAAAATTAATATTTGTAAAATTTTTTATTTGTTTACAACACTAAGTGAATTAGGCCAGTAGATATAGAGTTATAGTCTGCCCTATTCTCACCTACTGTACTAAAATGGGATTGCCACTGAAATTTATATATCTGTGTGTGTGTTTTAACGCTCTACAAATCACAGAATTCATTTTTCGAAAAAGAAATTTGGCATTAATTGTTATAAACAAAACGAAAGGATGAGTTCGTTGTTGAGGCAAATCGGCCGTTTAGGAGTGTTGGAAGGGGTGGGGGGGGAACACCTTGAAAATAGTATTTCCTAGATTGGAGAGCGTAAGTTATAGGAGTTCCTCAGATACTCAGCACGGGTTTCTTCAGGGGGGGATAACGAGCACAGTTTAATATTTCAGCAACTGCCCCTACCTACTATGACAGTTATTTATAATACTCCTTTATTTAATCTGTTTGTTATTTAAATAACGATATTAAGTATTAGGTATGTAATCCCACGTAAAATTTCATACAAGAAAAGCAAAGGGAGACAGCAAAAATAAATCTACTATTTCAGCCGGGAATCGAACTCGTAGAATAGACCGGGAGTCTAATAAATAGCCGACAATGTAAGCTCCTTCAAGTATAAGACGATATATTTGTCTTACTCGGGGGTTTAGACTTGGAGTAAAGTGCGGAGAGCAGAAGAAATTATCTAGCTAGCCTCGGTGGTGTAAAGGATAGCATACTTGCCTAAAAAGCAGGAGATCCGGGTTCGAGTCCCGGCTGAGGTAGTAAGATTATGTATACTATTCCCTTGCATTTTTTGTAAAAAAATGTATCAGTTTGTGTATATTAAATGATCGATTGCACAATACTAAATATTTATCAATCGTAAGGCTTTATTCAATCAGACACGTTAGTTTTGCCTGAGGAACATTGAACTTTAAGGACAAATGGTAGGTTTCCGTTTTTTCACAAACCCCCTCAAATCAACAAATGTCCAAGGCGTGGGAGTTTTCCGAGAGAACTTGGGAAGGCCACGAAAATACTGAATTCACACGGATTTGTTTTATTTTCCAGAGAGCAATTAACTCTCCTTTGTCTGCTTGAGAAGGAAATGAGGCTTTTAAATCTCAAACTGTGACCGACAATAGTCTTCAAGGTTGATGCCATTGGGCTTAGATTACCTACAGACGTAGTGGGAGGAACTACAAGTCATTGATAACTCAGCTAAAGTAATGAATCTCTGCATAACTAAGATATCAGGACGGGCTATCCTACAGGTCTGCAGACTTCTCTAGTTCTGGGATATGTGAGCTGGGATACAGACCTCCACAGCTCACTACCGCTGACGAAGCTGAAGTCTCCCCTGTGTCCTCCAGGAGCCTGACGCCCTCCCATGCCCCATCCTGGCGGGTGTGGCAGCAGGGAGGAACCCGTCGACCCGCTGACCTACAAAGTACCCGCCGCCCACAGACTCCCTTGTTTACAACCCATTCGGGTCAGAGTCCTCCCGGATCGATATGTCTGGAGAGAGGCACATCCAGACACCGCCATCACAACTTACAACACTATCCGGTAAACCTTTGTCCAAAGAGGATACAAGTAGTTATTCGAATAGCGGGACAGAAAAATCGCTCATAACAAGGAAGAATGTACTATAAGGACGTATGAGCGCTCCTCCACTGTAAGCTGTGGAAAGCTCACAAGAGAAATATAACTCTGGTTAATCCCACATTTCATTATTAATTAGAACCGTACAGGGAGCTAGAGAAAACCACTCTACCTCAGTAGTTCGAGGCAGGAAGATTTTGTCTGGCTTCCAGTTAATTCTGAGAGACATCCCGCAGTAAATCTGCCAGACTGACGCTGACAACCGGGACATTTCTATTCAACCCCCACCTCAAAGGCAGTCTGCCAAACCCTCAACAATTTCCTCAGTTACCAGTCTACTGTGAAAATACAGATGGTTCTTACACAATAGTTTATTTTCTAACAAATTTAATTAAAGAATACTTTAATACATTATAAGTTAAATATTATTCCTTACAATATTTGAATAAAATAATTTTTTTGTATGAGATACTAATTGTAGAAAAAATGAGGGATGAAATGTACATAGCCAAGACATTGAGAAATTATAACTTTCAATAGAATCATTTGCCCAAGGTCATATTAAATCAGGAATATGGCAAGAACAGGTACAACCTCCATTTCAAATTCCATTAGATTACCATCATTAGTTTCCGTTTGTTTAATAATATTCCAATTTCACAACATAAACAACTGCATAAGTCTTGAGTTGGAAAAGGGAGGAGCCGTTACATTGACACCCCCTTTATTTTGTTTATTTGTTGATAAGAAAACACATAGACAGGATAGTGAGGACATTTCTGAGCCATTTTGTGGGCAGCTTACTCAAGTCCCCCGCCGATCGAAGGGCATATGGCATGTACTCCCGAAATGACCCCTCATTATATCCGACCCCCCCTCCCCCGGGGATAGCAGTATCGCGTGTACAGATATGCAAATACCAGGAGCCTATCGGATCTCTGTCGGATTTAGAAGGGCAGAGGACAGAGAAGCAATCACTATCGCCACGCAGGAAACAAAACCATCTTCCCCCCATTTTCATTAAAGATAGACAAACTTGGAAGGTAAGATCGCCGTCAGACTGACTCGAGAATATGGGGGAAGTGCTCAATCACCTTAATTACATTCATACACATTTTTTCGACTTGCAAGAAGGTTAAAATAATATAAATGTTAGAAAATTAAAAGTTTCACCTATTAATACTCATTTTTCATAATATGAATAGCCAAGAAGAACCAAATTTTCATATTGGTCACCCTCCATTCATTCCTTCTCCGTCATGAGACAAACCGAAAATAATTTCCACAAATGAATTTAGTTGTTTTTATTTATTTGCAGTGTTAGCCTCCCTTTCAACAACTTAGATTCACGGAGAGTGGGGCTACCTACAGGTTGCCATCCCATTCTAAACATCCACGGCTTAGGACAAGCTTTATTTCTCGATAAATGCTTGCCCTGGGCGGGATTGAATCCGGAGCGCCGGGATTGCGAGATTCGAACGGATCCCATGAACTACTCAGGTACCTTGGAATATAGTTTCTGAAACGTAAAAGATGAAGGTCTGTCCAACTCCCGAAACTGCAGCCTTTTTTGATAAGCAATTTTTTCAAGGCAAAAATGTTATTGAAAGTAAATTCCATTTTATATTTATGTTTTGTACACATATATGATTTTATCTTTTATGTTAACGATAACGAAGCTATTAAGATAATGATTTCCCTCAAGCTCCCACTCCTCCTTCTCCATGACAGATTTCAGCCGTGCAGAACTCATCAAACCTATTGGTAATTCATTCATTTTTATAGCAGACAAAAAGGTACACATAAATCGCAGATAATAAAAAATAATTTTTTTTTTTTTTTTTTTTTTTTTTTTTTTTATTTTNTTTTTTTTAACCATGAACGAACCCCAACAAATTCTCTACAAAGGTGTACATATGTGTTTTTTAAGGAGCTATATTTTTTAGTATCTTCAAAGTAAGATGGGTGAAAATTCGTTAATATTTCTCAAATGCCGCCTGATAAGAGGAAATATTTCACATTGAGCTGAAGAGTAGCTTGTTTACGAAGAGGTTCGTAAGTGGTTATCAAGAGCTCAGATCAGCTGACTGTTTAGTAACACATCCCACACTAGTTAGTAATTAGTGGCCGTCAATATCTGAGGGAACATCTCAGTGTAGTTCATGAGCTCGAACATGTATTCAGTAAAGATCGTTTTAAGAAGAATGGTGTTGGTAAGTCGGAAGTAAACAAAGAAAACCTCTGGAAAAAGGTTATTTCTCCCTCATGAAGGCAGTCTCTGATGATGCATTAGAGACTGACAGGACAACAAACAAAGTTGAAAGGAAGAGGAATTTTTGGATGAAGTGTCATTCCTGACTTCTGACGTCATTAATGGAACTTCCCGACTTTATCGATCAGGGAAAAACTGACTACTCCTTCCTCAGTGCTGCACAGCTCATTACTTGCATTCAGACATGAGTGTCACTTCACTACAGATAAGACTTTTCTTTGCTGAAAAAAAAGATAAATACATATCTAATTTTAGATTGAAAGACAATTAATTATCAGGTTTATCAAATAACATCCGATGCTTCGAGCTTGGCATATATATTTTAATTACTGAGAGCTTCCAACTAAGGAACTCAGTCACATATAACCAAATTACAAAGCAACTTTATTCAGTGCATATATACATCTTATATCTAACATATAAAAAAATATACATATATAAACATTAAAATAAATTATAAATGAAAACAATACTTTAAAATAGCTTAAAAACTGTAATATCCCTAAGTGACTTCCTGCAGATAAGATCCAGTGTACCCAGAGCTACCAGGGCGGGATCACTCATTACAATACTTCTCATTTTCTTATGGATGATAACGTTAAAATGTTTTGTTGTTTATAGTTTTAATTTTTAATTTATTTTAATGTTTATAATTTTTTTTTTTTACGTTAGATATAAGATGTATTTGTGTACTGAATGAAATTGCTTTGTAATTTGGTGATAGGTGGGAAGATGGAATCAATTGCACTGAAATCACTCAGTAAATAAAGAAAATATATGCCAAGTGCGAAGAATTGGATATTAATTGATAACCCTAACCACTGCCAACAACTTCGCAAGAAGCACAAATAACAGAACAATTAATTATGTTTTGAAGAAAACCGTCAAGGGTCTATTAATGAACACCATTTAGCTTTACACTGAAAGCTCTAAATGTCATTGACAAATCTGCTGTGTAACATCTATAAGAACTATACTGAAAACAGCGGAAATAGTGTTCATTTACCATTTGTGTGCATTGGAAACATGAGCAAGGCAGATGACGAAGGCATAAGAGGCGATAGAGAACTTCATAGTATAAGAATAATAGCAAATAATAGCCGTTTTTCATGATAGATATCGCCCTAAAGAAAAGTAAATTCTTCAGATTAAGACACAGACGGTCTGCAGGCGTCCTGACTCCAAGAAGAGAACTGACTCCAGGCAATATACTCTTTCTGGGACACTCTCCAGAGGTGGTGTCAGGGAATGCGGCCTGGATGTATTTCCCGCAAGCAAATCAAACTATGACGCAACTTGTACACTGCTAGACTCAGGATTCAGAATATATACTTGCCTGAAGGTGCTCTAGCGTCCGCAAACAAGTACAGAAAACGAATCCGTTAGTCCAGATTCTTTTTGCAAATCACTAAACGAACATATCCGTGGTTCCACGTTAGTCTTAGTCTATTAGTCCACTGTCCACTAAAGTTTTCTAAAGTACAATTCTTTACGAAGAGAGGATTATCAGGAATTTTGTCTTAGTTTATTAGTCCACTGCCCCTTATATTAGATTTAATTAGTTCATATTCATTTTACTTTATTCCAGAATAATATATGTTCAATACTCTACTGTACATTTTATTTCTCGGCTCTATAAATGGAGTAATTCTCAGGCGATTTGTCCACATATGGTTACGTATCGCTTGAACAAGCTCAAAATTCTAACTTCGCAAGAACTTATCAGATTTTGGTTCTAGGAAGTGAAATAATGAAATTGTAGGGTGTATATTTCAGAACTTCCCTCATTTTATAGAGCTTAGTTGGATATTATAGAGCTCGAATATTTTCATCGGCCTCTAACTGAGAATTTATATTCAATAGAGATGCAATATAAAACAATATTAACAAAAAAGGATGCACAATAAAATTTTGAAAGTTTTTATTTAATTATTTATGCAATCTGGACCAACTAATAATCTGGTAATATTTAAATTCTTAATAAGGAATAAAACCGTTTTTTTTTAAACTAATTTTTGAAAATAATATCCTAAAGAAGTTCTCTGAAGGGAGCAGTGTAAACGCAATATTACTGAGTAAATTATGTTCGTATTTCAGTTGAGTTAACAGTCATGAACAGATTGAATTTAACAATAAGAAATTTTAAGCGTTTCTTCTTCTGTTTAAGTGAGTAACAACTCACTTCCCAGAAAGAAGATACGTAAGAATCGATGTACACAGGAGTTAAATTGTAGGAAATGGAAAAGGAGGAATACCCCCTCCACATAACCTGGATTACGATAAGCCTTTACTGTTATCAGTGAGGTCAATTTGACGTAGCTCAGTATACAGACTTACGTTTTTGGTGATCTGGCCTATCCACCTGTTTCAGTTTTTCCAGGGGGGACTGGACCTCCCTCCCCTCCACATGACCTGGATTACGATAAGCCTTTACAGTTATCAGTGAGGTCAATTTGACGTAGCTCAGTATACAGACTTACGTTTTTGGTGATCTGGCCTATCCACCTGTTTCAGTTTTTCTAGGGGGGAGTGGACCCCCCTCCCCTCCACCCAAGAAAAAGCCAGCGATACTTATTCGCGTCTTAGTGATATGGCTAGAAAAGCGCCGTATACACTTGCCTTTCCCATCCGCAAATCAACTATTAACGATCTCATTCCACATTTCATTAAACAAAGCTTAAATACTTAACTACAACAAATTACATAAGTTAACAAATGAAATAAGAATTACATGCGGTAGGTCGTCCTATAATAAATATATGGTTTTCGGCAACCAATACAGAGGATCGATGAAGATTTGAAGACATATTTATATAACTAAACATTATCTCAACAGTAGTATTTTTGAAAATAAATTCACTTAACGGCCGTAAATTGTTAAAAGTGTGTATAGGAGATTATGACAGCATCTTCACACCATTTAATGTATGTGACCCCAATTTATATCTTCGTGTCTTATTTGATTTCGTACGGAGTGTTATATAGGCTCAATAATAACTAAATACAGAAATAAATTGAATAATACGGTTAATTTATTATAATATATTACTATGAATAATTATATTTAGTCACTTAATCAAGTGCCTATACTAACTAAGAAATAAATAAATAGAAAAGATAAATTCCTTACAGCTAATTATTAAATATATACAAAAAGGCCTCAGAACAACTTGCTGAATTTTGTCTACGCTCACAAGTTACTGTTGCTGGCACTGCAAGGGACACGACCAGCCCAACATTCTATGATGTGCAGCCTGAAAAGGAATCTGACAATGACTCCAGGGCTGCTGGCGAGCCGCTTTCATAAGTGTAAATAATGTGCTAGACAGATCTAGATGAATCGAGAAACTATTTCTTCTTAGAATACATGATTTCCTCTTGTAATTGGAGAGGTGTCATCTGGAAGCAGGTGGCCACCTTTAAGTGGCCCCTTCCCGTACGGGTCTGGATCTCTCGTTACCCAACAAAGAAATAAATGCGGGAAAAAGAACACCTCCGCTACTCACAACTAAATCTTCAAATGAAGTGCGTCTACACGTATGAGGAGTGCTTCTTAAGAAGTCAGATAGGCCCAAATCGGGAAGAATAAGAGATGAGGGCATCCTCTACAAGATCAACGCAAAGTGGGAAAATATATTTACCTGCTTGGCTATTTATGTAGCAATGCACTCTTGAATCATGACAAATCTTATCGAATCTGCACAGATCCCAAATCAAATGTGGGACGAATATTGACCGTCGGTAATTTCACACAAGCAATTTCTTTCTCCCCGTGACCTTCTTCCGTTTGCCAATTTGGAACGTTGCACCCAAAAGGGCAGTGGACAGGCAAGGAATACAGACGACTGCCGAATTAGCCGCCTAGACCGACAGAATCATGTTTCCTATGCGCACATATATTTTCGCTTCGGATAAAATTCCCTTTACGTAGAAACTAAGGGCGTATATGCCAGATCACACCCGTCACCGCACGAATTACGCAAACAAAGAGACACAGAACTGATATTGATATTTCAAATTTCTATGACGTGTTGTCTACCATCTACTTATAGAAATACTTAATTTATTATATGAAACCCTCCCTGATTACATTAAAAACCTCATACAAGATAAGCGGCAAGCCCAGTTCCTGAGGTACAGACATCCCTCAGATCGTAGGGAGTTTAACCAGCTTTCTCGTCTCGTAAAGCAAAAACTAGGTGCTTTACGAAATAAGGCATTTAATGCCTACCTGTCTAGCCTTTCAAAAGGAGACAAATCCCTCTGGACTGCTACTCGCAGGATTCTAAAGTATCATGAACCTTCTGCCCCCTTACGCCGAAAGATGGTTTCTGGGCCTCTTCCGACAAAGACAAGGCCCAAATGTTTGCCCAGCATCTAAAGCAAACGTTCACTCCTCATCCAGATCCCGATAACTTATCCAAAAACGCGGAGGTTGAGGAGTCACTGGATATACCATTACCAATGTCCTTAGCGATTAAGGCAGTGACACCTTCTGAGGTCAAGTACATTATAAACCATCTGCCTAAGCGCAAAGCACCTGGCTATGACCTTATCACCGGGCTAATACTTCGAAATATACCCCAAAAGGCAATTGTTTTCCTCACTTACCTCTATAAACCACCCATTTTCCACTTCGAACCATCCATTTTCCACTTCGAACCACCCATTTTCCACTTCTCTGGAAATTTTCAGAAATAATCCTATTTCCTAAACCTGGTAAATCTTCTTCTAACACATTATCCTATCGACCACTTAGCCTTCTTCCTTTACTTTTCAAGGTATTTGAGAAAGTTCTTTTGAAACGAATAATACCTATAATAACTTCCTTAAATATTCTTCCTAATCATCAGTACGGCTTCCGATCCCATCATTCTACTGTCCAGCAGGTGTTTCGCGTTGTAGACTTTATTTCCTCTTCCCTCGAGCGAAAAGAATTTTGTCCTGGTACATTCTTAGATGTCACTCAAGCATTTGACTGAGTATGGCATACTGGACTATTATAAAAGCTGAAATCCAAATTTCCAAGTACCATCTACCGAATTCTCAAATCTTATCTTTCTAACCGTTTCTTTAGGGTCCGGCAAAGATCAGATTACACCGAACACTACCCTGTGAAAGCGGGTGTTCCACAGGGCAGTGTGCTTGGACCCATCCTTTTTATCCTTTATACTGCAAACATCCCTACTCATCCTAATACTCTTTTAGCCCTCATTGCAGATGAAAAAGCGATCCTCTCCTCCCACCCTGATTTCAAAATTGCTTCTAACAATTTACAAAACCACCTTGATGCTATTCAGCAGTGGTGCAGTAAAAGGAGAATCAAAATAAATGAGTCCAAATGCGTACAAGTAAATTTTAAATTAAGAAAAGATTCTCCTAATAATGTTACATACAATAACATACCTATACTTCTCTCTGATTCAGTCCGTTGCCTAGGGTTCCACCTTGACTCACGACTCAACTGGAATGAACATACTAAAATCAAACGACAAGAACTCAATCCTTTCAGTCCAAAATTCTTAGAATAATTGTTAACGCTCCATATTATGTGTCTAACTCTACCCTTCATCACGACTTTAATATTCCTTTTGTCAAAGACCTTATCTCCACCCGCTTCAAACTCTTTCATAGTAAACTCCAATTTCATCCCAATCCATTAGCCCAATCCCTGTCGTCGGACTCCAATCCTCACAATCCTCCCCGGCGACTAAAACGGGGATGGCCTCGCGACCTCCTGGGCCTTAATGCCTAAACTTATTGGGAGTGGGGTCGATGGGC
>KZ807877.1:83995-96272 GCA_000696205.2 Oncopeltus fasciatus | reverse complement strand
GTGTATAAAACATGGTAATTATATACCACCTGGATTTTAAAAATCTCTCTTTTACAACTCTCATTCTCTTTTCAGCCCTGAAGAAGCCATCACATGATGTGCGAAAGCTCGGCAAATAACACCAATTTGACACGGTCCAACCAGGAAGAAGAAACGGTAAATACTTCTGATGACCGTCGAAGCCTACGTGGACAAGATTTAAACATATGTTTATATGTTTACAGCTGAGGATGATTCACAGAAAACGAGGAGCCCATGTACTCCGCAAGTAATTGTCCATGACAATACAGCAGAGCTTGCACGCCTTAGGTCAATGATGTTGGGTGTTCCTCCTCCTCCTGAGAAAACCAACCCCCAGATAAGCATTTCATCAATGCTCGATGCTTGGAACAATAACATTCAGCTTCATTGGGAAGGTAATAGTTTTTTACTCCTGTGACAGACATTTATATCCCATATCCTCTTCAATAATTAACTTTTCGGCTCTTTTTATAATAGAGTTACAATATTTGGTATTTGAGCTTGAGTTCATTAATGGATAAAATCAGATAAATAATTAAAAAATCTTCAATATTTTGTTGTTATTAGTGTAGTGATTAAAAGTTAATGATATAATTGGTGGAAAATGAAATTTCCCTGTTTTTGTTGCATTTTTATAAAAAACATAAACACAGAGGATATTTTTTTCTTACATTCAGGCTGAAGAGATTAATAAAAATATATAGTCAACAGTCTTACATATTTAATTTAACACCAATTGATTATATCTTGTATTGTCATTTTCTCATATTTCTCCCAATTTATTTTCTATAGTTTTTGTTAAAAATTTTAATAATGGCCTAGTTTTCAAATTTTCATTTTGGTTATGTGTAAAACTATACATTGTTTGGACAAAATTTTCAAACATTAACTAATTATTCCATTAACAAAATTGTACACGGAAAAGAAAACTAAACTTTGAGTTGTACTTCTGGGTCCTAAAACGTTTATTTTTGGTTATCAAGTCTTAGTTGAATCTCACTTTCAACTGTTAATTGTTACTAAAATTGTAAGCAAATATCTACATAATAATTTCTTTATTACTGAATTTTGTTAAGATAATTAAACTAGTTATACTATTATTATAATTTAATGTTCTCAGGGATTAATCCCCGGTATATCTTAGACTGTGGCCGACAGGCGATGAATCCATGCATTTAACATTATTATTATTATATAAACTTCCCTAAGGTTTTGTTATATGAAATGCTTAAAAAAACACAAAAAAAAATAACAGTATGTGTAGAAAGTTCACTACTCCTATCTATCATAAAGGCAATAGGGGATGCGGTCTCCCCTGGAATGAGAATTAGAAATTTGAAAACTTAAAATGGATAAGTGAAGGGAGTTAGATGCATGTGATTTTCTAATGTTTTCTGATCTATTGTATTTCAACAGCCCTGAAAATGGTTGTTTACAATGTCGGCAGATAATGAAAAATAACAAATGAAGAGTTCTTGACTGAGGAGATTGTTAGTTGAGATTTTTTGGGTTTAGTCAAGGTTGTGGTCCCCAACTATTTTTCCACTAATGAAAAATTAATTTTTTAAAAATGTATTTTTTTTAAATCAACCTTGACTGAACCCTAACAAATTCTCTACTGAAAAATTTAGAGTATTTACATGTACCTAAGTTTCAGTTTTAATGCTTATTTTCTGCTGTTTTGTTTGACTGCTAGGCATTGAAATCTATAAATAATGATTGTAATTTTTTGTTGTTAACATAGCTTAAATTATTATTTATTTTATAGAGAGGATAAGAAGCTTCAGAAAAAGGCAATTCCTCTAAAGAGAGCTCTTTTCCAGAGTCCCGATAAACTTGACTTCTCTACTCCTGAGTAAGTACTACCACATTTGTAAATATTCTACATTTACTATGCTATTATAGCACATCATATGGAGTTACTACCATTTTATAAATTGATTTCAGCCACCCATGGATCTTAAGTCAAAGTTGCAAATATAGTTTTGTGTTTGTTTGTGATAACATACTAGGGAGTATTAACAAAATATATATATAATAACCAAATTTTTGTTTTATTATATTTTAATATAAAATACTATCACCTAATGTCATTAGCCAATTGCTCGATATCACACTGATACCATTCCTTGGAATGGATGGCTGTCAAAGAACACAATTTCAAGCTTTGCAAAATTATCAAATTTTTTCCTTTGAAAATGGGCAATGGATCAAAACAAGTAGTAATCCGATGGTACTAGTTCTGGGCTATGGTGGATGAGACAGGAGAACTCATGATGTTTAAACTTTTCTTTAGCTCTGCTGGAAGCATGGAGCATTATCTAGTTGAAATAAAACCCCTTTTGGGTTGATCAGTGCAGGATAACGCTCAGACAACTTCGCATAAAATCTTTCCTGTTGTTCACAATCGAGTTAATAGTTCAAAGAGCATCTTTCCATAGGAACAAATTCATGATGAATAACACCTTCAAAATTCAAAAAAAGCTAAGCGTGGATTTTATCAAATTGCCTCCTTACAGTAACCAAAAGAGGAGTTTTCACAGATGGCTATCATCTGGTAAAATCTCATATCTGAAAGGTTTTTCTACTGAAATCACAATGTTTTTCACAAATTTCTAACCTCTTATTTGATTGTTTAGGAGTAAGATTTTGTTGAACCCTTCTACTACTCTCTTTCACTTTGCCTATGGAGAGTAGATGGTGACTAACTGTATCTTTCGATAAACCACACTCCCTGGCAAGTTTGTGATTTGAACGGATTTATCTCAACAGCTTCCTGCAGAGCCAATTTCCATTAATAGTCACCCAAAGCTCTTCATTCTTTCCAACATCATATCTCCTTCTCTTTCATATTTATTAACTTCACGAGTTTGTTCGGCAGCTGTGGAATTAAAAAAAAAATATTCACCCCTTTAATAAAGTTTAAAAATGCGTCCCAATTGTATTGCAACTTAACTTGATAGTTAAACTAATAATTTCATAACTGGATTTTTATCATTAGATCCATGGGCTTCTGAAGCTTTAATATCTGTGAATTAATGAATCATCTTTATTATTTAAAAAAAAGTAAACATATAGTAAATAATATGCAGAACTATGTCAAATTCAAAATGAAATTGAAAAAATGTGTCCTAAACTAAAAGGAAATTCTTCTATTCTATTCAGAATTATGTTTTACAATATTCATTGTATATAACAGTCTGTTTAATTTTTGTTTATTTGTAGCTTATTTTAGATATATTAAATTGTGTAACAATTACAATCAAGTAATAATACTAAAGTGTAGAAAATGATAAAATTTGATAAAATCATCAGAAATGATAAAAACAATTAAAGAATTTCGGTGTGTGATAGCCTTTAATTTTTTTACATGTTTTAAATTAGGATAAATTAAAAAAAAAAAAATAAATTATAGGCTCTTGTAAAGTTCATCTAATTACAATAATGAAAATCAAAGTTAAAATAGGTTTTTAATCAGAATCCATGCAAATCCCATCATATTCAACACCATTTTGGCTGCCAAACTGCCATAAAAAGCTGAACAAGCTTAAAATAATTTAATGTATGATCTGGAGATGTAGAGAGATATTTTATGCCCAATTACTTGAAATTAAAGATAAATGTATGTAAGATCATTGAAAATTTGGATACAAGTAATGCATCATAACTGTATATTCACCTAAATTAGCCAAATGTTGTTTTAAATGAAAGATTTTGATAATTTAAAAAAATTATGGAAGTTATGGAAGTAAAAATAACAACAAAAAACTTCTTAAAACATCTTGCTAAAAATGTTCTAGAAAAACTTATGTATTTCTGAATAGCGTCCTATGATTTTCTCATTTACCCATTTTTTATGATATTACCACCCTTCCTTCCTTATCTGATTATTATCATCAAGAGATGGTAAATGACCATCAAGTTTTATGAAGAGAGGATTATTATGAGGTGGTCTTATGGTGAATTTTGTTTTAAGATGAGAAAAATATTACTGTATATGGAAGAAATATAGTCTGTCTGTTTTGTTATTGATGGGGTTTTGTTTAAATTAATGTAAATAGTCTCAGCTTAAAGTCGTTTCTCAAGGTTGGGTTCACTCACAAGAAGTGTGAATTTGTCAAAGTCAAAACTATGTTTGTTTGTAGTAGTGTTTTGAAAGAGTAGTAGAGGTTTTTTAAAATTTTACTATTACGTTAATGGTTGCTGATTCTTCTTTTTATGGGGATGGGGTTCTTTGTTTGTCCAATATATGCTGCCGTCCAATTTTGAGTGGCACAGGGGATTTTGTAAATGACGTTGCATCTGTCAGTATGGAGGATGGGGTCTTTAAGTTAAGTGTATAAGCTAAGTAGTTTATCGTTGTTAGAAAAGCATCTGTTTAGTTTGGGAAAGGTATTAATTCGAGATTTATTGATTTTTTTTTTTTTCTGATAGAATGTGAATATAGGGTAGAACATTGGAGTGTCACTAGGTGGAATTGGAATGAAAAGAAATCGTAAAATTTATTGATGAGTTTGTGTATTATGTGTCATGGAAAGCCATTATTGTTAATAATTAATAGTTAATTTAACAAATTCACACTTCTTGCGACTGAACTTAATCTTGAGAAATGACTTTTATCTGAGTCTATTCACATTAATTTAGAACAAAACCCCATCAATGACAAAACACAAAGACTATATTTTTTCCACATACAGTTATATTTTTCACATCTTAAAACAAAATTCACCATAAGACCACTTCATAGCATTTTTTTTTTCTNAGGACCCACTCTCCAATGGACACTATACCAGTTTTAAGTAATAAACTTGAGCTGTCACGACAAGATGAGCATCATCCATATGGTCCTTTTGATTAAATGCTCATGGATTTTTTCTCTTAGTTGTTCTTTGAATCTTAATTTTAACTTTCTGAGTGTTCTACTGATACATAAAATAAATTTGTTATAAGTGTTGCAAATACGTTAATCAGAACATGTGGGTTTTCTAAAAATTATCAAATTTCAAGCTACCCCTACTCTTTTCTACATTCAAACAAAAAAATTGATTCTGTTGTCTTTCCATGTAGTAGTTGTATCTCTATTAATAATATTATTTATATATTTTAGAAAAAATTACAAATGTGTCATCTACATTGCGAATCCAAAGCTTTATCAAATTAAAATAAAATAATTAGGATTTGAAGGAATGACTACTGTTCAATTGACATTGTTAACCTATATTCAAGCTATCAACCCAAAGAGGTATATAAATTAATTTAATTGAAATTATAATAAAACAGATGTAATCCGTTCTTAATGAAGGGATTTTACACATAATTTTGTATCAGTTTGGAACAGAAGTACTTAAAGTATCTATTAATCAA
The DNA here is from genome assembly GCA_000696205.2 of Oncopeltus fasciatus. Classification (NCBI taxonomy): domain Eukaryota; kingdom Metazoa; phylum Arthropoda; class Insecta; order Hemiptera; family Lygaeidae; genus Oncopeltus; species Oncopeltus fasciatus. The sequence goes on along the minus strand of KZ807877.1, from coordinate 90,887 downwards.
AAAGACTATTTTCTTATTTTTCATAACAATATCCTTAAGTAGCATTAAATTGTGTTCCTTAGTTGGCTGTAGTTGTGTTGTCCAGAGGGAAATAAAATCTATGTATGAATTATTCATCTAGCACTTTTGTCAAGTACCTGGTTACTTTTATTTATATGGTATTTTAATTTTGTCTAATTTTTATTATTTATTTCTCAGTTTGAACCTTGGTACTGAAGAAGAGGAGCTTCTTAGGCAGAAGGTTGCAGAGCGCCTCATTTCCTCTGAGACTTCAAGCAGTTTCATGCAACATGTGATTCTTACAAATTCAGAAAAAAAACGACAACGTAGAAATGGTTTGTAGTTTCCATATCATGTTAAGATAGATTTCAATTTTTTTTTACCATTTTAGAGTTAATATTACGAGGTACGCCCAGAAAGCAAGTTCCATTTCTATTTATCTCCACTGCAGCGCTGTGATCGCAGTCCCGCAGATGCGTGGTAGATGCCCTGTATCAAGGAGAAGAAAGCGCACCATTTTGAGGTCCCTGTCAGCCACAGACACTTTTTTGTGCTTGTTTACAATATCGGTGTTGATTGAAAATCTCGCCACTTGTGAAATCAGATCTGTGATTTGTTTTCTGAATGCTAGGAAAGTGAAACCAATTGAAATTTGTCAGCAAATTTGCAAAGTTTACAGACAAAATGCGATGAGTGATTGAATGGTGAGAAGATGGGTCCGACAGTTCAATGAAAGACGTAGTGAAGAACACAATGAAGAACAAAGTGGGAGTCCATCTTTGGTTACAGAAGAACTAGTCACGAGATTGATGACAAGATCCACGAAAACTGCAAGTTTACAATTAGTGCTCTCGCTATGGAATTTCTCCAAATCTCATGATCACTAATTCATGAAATTGTTACACAAAAACTGAAATTTTGTAAACTTTGCTCATGTTGGGTACCAAAGATTCTTACTGAGCAACACAAAACAAAACTACACTTCAGTTTTTGACCCGTTATGATGGTTTTTATACTTTTATCCTCTAATATATTGTAATCCTATGACATAAATTATTTGTTTTGTTTAGGATGGGCAAAGTCACCTGGAAGTAGACTATCATATCTTGCTAAGAGGCGTACCACGTTTTCTCAACGACCAAATCTCAGTAATGCTAGGACTATATCTCTTTTAAAGTAAGTATGTGTAAAATAACTTGTATTTGAACATATTTCATATGTCATTGGTAGTTGCATTAAAAAATAGCACTATTACTCACTAATTAGTCCTTATTTTATATATACCTTTCTATTTATCAATACACTAAACATCATTTCAAGTTCCAAAAAAAATGCTTGTGGCAAATGTAATAGTTTTTATCTGTAATTTTGGGAACGATTGAGGAGATTGGTAGAATTATCAATACAAGAAAAGTTTCTTTTCACTTTTGAGTTGTATAAACTCATGAAAGACATAACTTAGTAGTTAACATAATATTTCACTATGTTTCTCCACATTTGCTGTTTAAGCCAAAATTTAGTTTTTAAATGCTTGCTTATTACTCATTCTGAGTAATACATTAGCTGTTACATTTAGTAAATGATTCGTGAATTGTTACATTTATTTATATTCTAGTGCTTTTGAAGAAAATCCATTTAAAATTATTAACCACAAGTTAAATGAAGAGGTTGCTTTCTTTTTTAAACTACATGGTGATTTAGGCTGGAGCATCCTCACTGCACAACTGTGCTCCTTCCATTTTACATTCATTTATTTATCTTTATTTTAAGTTCCAGCCAAGCAATTTTATTAGTTTTTGTAAAATATTTATTTTATAGCAATTAAGTTAAGTTTGCATTTAAAAGAAAATCATTGCAACTACATCTAAAAAAAAATTATTTTACTCTATTCACTGGCTTCCTATTAGGAGAAAGATTTACCTGAAAATCTCAACTGGTTAGGATTATATTATACTTTATTGGTCATAATTTTTATACGAACAAGACAAATCTGTCTTAAAACTGTTATTAAAAATTTTTTTTTCTGTCAAACACTAAAACCCCATTGTCAGTTATGGAAGTTGATCTTAAGTGAGCAGTTGATTGTAAAAATTTCCTATGCAACTAGTAATTATTGGCTCATGCCTTTTCCTTATGAAATCCAAAATTACTGTTTTAATTCACTAATTATTATTCTTAATGATAATATAATTATTAGAGTTTAGCGTCTTTAGTAACTATTTATGGACTATTCGTTATCCGGAAACATTGAAAAATTTAATCAAATGGAGAGTTTTTGACAGTGGAGATTAATGTTCGAGAATTTGATAAAGTTTGACCAAGGAAATGGTTTGGTCAAGATAGATAAAAAATAAAAATAAAAAAAATTTCAAAAAATGTATTTTATATTATCTGTCAGCATTTCGGCTTAAAATACAATGTCCTTACAAAACTTGAAAAACAAAAAAATGTATTATTTACATTATTATTATTATATAAACTTCCCTAAGGTTTTGTTATATGAAATGCTTAAAAAAACACAAAAAAAAATAACAGTATGTGTAGAAAGTTCACTACTCCTATCTATCATAAAGGCAATAGGGGATGCGGTCTCCCCTGGAATGAGAATTAGAAATTTGAAAACTTAAAATGGATAAGTGAAGGGAGTTAGATGCATGTGATTTTCTAATGTTTTCTGATCTATTGTATTTCAACAGCCCTGAAAATGGTTGTTTACAATGTCGGCAGATAATGAAAAATAACAAATGAAGAGTTCTTGACTGAGGAGATTGTTAGTTGAGATTTTTTGGGTTTAGTCAAGGTTGTGGTCCCCAACTATTTTTCCACTAATGAAAAATTAATTTTTTAAAAATGTATTTTTTTTAAATCAACCTTGACTGAACCCTAACAAATTCTCTACTGAAAAATTTAGAGTATTTACATGTACCTAAGTTTCAGTTTTAATGCTTATTTTCTGCTGTTTTGTTTGACTGCTAGGCATTGAAATCTATAAATAATGATTGTAATTTTTTGTTGTTAACATAGCTTAAATTATTATTTATTTTATAGAGAGGATAAGAAGCTTCAGAAAAAGGCAATTCCTCTAAAGAGAGCTCTTTTCCAGAGTCCCGATAAACTTGACTTCTCTACTCCTGAGTAAGTACTACCACATTTGTAAATATTCTACATTTACTATGCTATTATAGCACATCATATGGAGTTACTACCATTTTATAAATTGATTTCAGCCACCCATGGATCTTAAGTCAAAGTTGCAAATATAGTTTTGTGTTTGTTTGTGATAACATACTAGGGAGTATTAACAAAATATATATATAATAACCAAATTTTTGTTTTATTATATTTTAATATAAAATACTATCACCTAATGTCATTAGCCAATTGCTCGATATCACACTGATACCATTCCTTGGAATGGATGGCTGTCAAAGAACACAATTTCAAGCTTTGCAAAATTATCAAATTTTTTCCTTTGAAAATGGGCAATGGATCAAAACAAGTAGTAATCCGATGGTACTAGTTCTGGGCTATGGTGGATGAGACAGGAGAACTCATGATGTTTAAACTTTTCTTTAGCTCTGCTGGAAGCATGGAGCATTATCTAGTTGAAATAAAACCCCTTTTGGGTTGATCAGTGCAGGATAACGCTCAGACAACTTCGCATAAAATCTTTCCTGTTGTTCACAATCGAGTTAATAGTTCAAAGAGCATCTTTCCATAGGAACAAATTCATGATGAATAACACCTTCAAAATTCAAAAAAAGCTAAGCGTGGATTTTATCAAATTGCCTCCTTACAGTAACCAAAAGAGGAGTTTTCACAGATGGCTATCATCTGGTAAAATCTCATATCTGAAAGGTTTTTCTACTGAAATCACAATGTTTTTCACAAATTTCTAACCTCTTATTTGATTGTTTAGGAGTAAGATTTTGTTGAACCCTTCTACTACTCTCTTTCACTTTCCCTATGGAGAGTAGATGGTGACTAACTGTATCTTTCGATAAACCACACTCCCTGGCAAGTTTGTGATTTGAACGGATTTATCTCAACAGCTTCCTGCAGAGCCAATTTCCATTAATAGTCACCCAAAGCTCTTCATTCTTTCCAACATCATATCTCCTTCTCTTTCATATTTATTAACTTCACGAGTTTGTTCGGCAGCTGTGGAATTAAAAAAAAAATATTCACCCCTTTAATAAAGTTTAAAAATGCGTCCCAATTGTATTGCAACTTAACTTGATAGTTAAACTAATAATTTCATAACTGGATTTTTATCATTAGATCCATGGGCTTCTGAAGCTTTAATATCTGTGAATTAATGAATCATCTTTATTATTTAAAAAAAAGTAAACATATAGTAAATAATATGCAGAACTATGTCAAATTCAAAATGAAATTGAAAAAATGTGTCCTAAACTAAAAGGAAATTCTTCTATTCTATTCAGAATTATGTTTTACAATATTCATTGTATATAACAGTCTGTTTAATTTTTGTTTATTTGTAGCTTATTTTAGATATATTAAATTGTGTAACAATTACAATCAAGTAATAATACTAAAGTGTAGAAAATGATAAAATTTGATAAAATCATCAGAAATGATAAAAACAATTAAAGAATTTCGGTGTGTGATAGCCTTTAATTTTTTTACATGTTTTAAATTAGGATAAATTAAAAAAAAAAAAATAAATTATAGGCTCTTGTAAAGTTCATCTAATTACAATAATGAAAATCAAAGTTAAAATAGGTTTTTAATCAGAATCCATGCAAATCCCATCATATTCAACACCATTTTGGCTGCCAAACTGCCATAAAAAGCTGAACAAGCTTAAAATAATTTAATGTATGATCTGGAGATGTAGAGAGATATTTTATGCCCAATTACTTGAAATTAAAGATAAATGTATGTAAGATCATTGAAAATTTGGATACAAGTAATGCATCATAACTGTATATTCACCTAAATTAGCCAAATGTTGTTTTAAATGAAAGATTTTGATAATTTAAAAAAATTATGGAAGTTATGGAAGTAAAAATAACAACAAAAAACTTCTTAAAACATCTTGCTAAAAATGTTCTAGAAAAACTTATGTATTTCTGAATAGCGTCCTATGATTTTCTCATTTACCCATTTTTTATGATATTACCACCCTTCCTTCCTTATCTGATTATTATCATCAAGAGATGGTAAATGACCATCAAGTTTTATGAAGAGAGGATTATTATGAGGTGGTCTTATGGTGAATTTTGTTTTAAGATGAGAAAAATATTACTGTATATGGAAGAAATATAGTCTGTCTGTTTTGTTATTGATGGGGTTTTGTTTAAATTAATGTAAATAGTCTCAGCTTAAAGTCGTTTCTCAAGGTTGGGTTCACTCACAAGAAGTGTGAATTTGTCAAAGTCAAAACTATGTTTGTTTGTAGTAGTGTTTTGAAAGAGTAGTAGAGGTTTTTTAAAATTTTACTATTACGTTAATGGTTGCTGATTCTTCTTTTTATGGGGATGGGGTTCTTTGTTTGTCCAATATATGCTGCCGTCCAATTTTGAGTGGCACAGGGGATTTTGTAAATGACGTTGCATCTGTCAGTATGGAGGATGGGGTCTTTAAGTTAAGTGTATAAGCTAAGTAGTTTATCGTTGTTAGAAAAGCATCTGTTTAGTTTGGGAAAGGTATTAATTCGAGATTTATTGATTTTTTTTTTTTTCTGATAGAATGTGAATATAGGGTAGAACATTGGAGTGTCACTAGGTGGAATTGGAATGAAAAGAAATCGTAAAATTTATTGATGAGTTTGTGTATTATGTGTCATGGAAAGCCATTATTGTTAATAATTAATAGTTAATTTAACAAATTCACACTTCTTGCGACTGAACTTAATCTTGAGAAATGACTTTTATCTGAGTCTATTCACATTAATTTAGAACAAAACCCCATCAATGACAAAACACAAAGACTATATTTTTTCCACATACAGTTATATTTTTCACATCTTAAAACAAAATTCACCATAAGACCACTTCATAGCATTTTTTTTTTTCTACCCCTTTCCTACAGTGATATTTCAGTAGACCTCAAGCCATCTATTTCCTCATATCCTTTTACCACTTCTAAATCCATTTCCTGTTCCTTCCATAACTCTCAAATGAAATTAAAAAAAAAAAAAAAAAAAATAGATCAGTCATGATATAGACACTGTTGAGCACATTTTTATCTCTCTCCAATATGTTCAGTATCTAGTTTTCATACATTTTATTTAGTCGATTACACACAGTTTTGTATTTTTATTTATTTGTTCTTTGTTAGATGAAATAGAAATATGACATAGACATGTTTCTATATTCTTTTTGTATGTTTGTTTTTCATATTCAACCCTGATGAAGGCTTGAAATTCAAGCCGAAACATTGACTAAAATAAAAACTTTTTTGGTTACAAATTATTTTTTAATTCTTCAACTACCAAGACTGAATTCCTGATTAATTCATAAAAGTAAGAAACATTGTTTTCATAACATGCCCATGTACTTCATGTTTCCTACAACTCCATATAAACTTTCTATTTAATAAAAATGTGTTGTTTTTTTTCCAGCTGCTCCCGAGTTAAAAGACTTAAACTTTCCTTTGCCAGCCCAAAGTCTGGCACACCCCCTAGGACTGATCACTTTCCTAATTTGACCACCAAAAAGAGGCCCTCTGTCTCTCGGAACCTGGAAAGTGCTTTCAACACTTTTGTTGCACAGTCCAACCCAGAACTCATAAATCCTAGACAGGTACAGTGCTATTTTAAATTATTATCAAAATTTTTAATTTGTGTTTTAAATTTATTTTTAAATCATTATTTATATAAATGATTAAAAAAAATTAATATTTATAACCAAATTTTTGTTTTATT
>KZ807877.1:68834-79494 GCA_000696205.2 Oncopeltus fasciatus | reverse complement strand
ATAATAAACAGCATTACTGAAAGATTAAATAAAACTAACATAGGAAATATTACATGGTAATAGATTATATAGAGAAAGGAAATTCGCCAAATGCGCGCCGGTCCACTGCCATAAATATCTTTAGGTCTCCAGACAGACCATAGTCATCCGAACATATCCAGACCTTCATGAATGTCCCTCAAAGATTGCCGAACGAACTTCGCTATGATGACCGGATCATCCCTTCGCAGGCGATGACGCTCAACTATATCTTCTGGAGCGATCTTTAGACACAGACTCTACTAAGAGGTCTTCCACGTTTTCTTACATTTGTCACATGTCCAGCCTTTTCTCTGTGACCTCTGAGTCATCAATACCGCAACACGTTCCGTGGTAAATTAATTAGCATGTGATACAGGCTAGAGAGCTCTTGTCATCTCTATTGATAGTTGTTTGCACACCGGACACTTCAAGTAAGCTCAGATAAACAGCTGCGCGAGATAAGACGTAGGCTGGGTGTGTCCACTAGGCAGAGGGGAGAGCTATGGAGAAGGGATAATGCTCAGCAGATTACTTACGGATAAGTTGCAATCTTTGATAAATCCGCTCGTTCTGCCACTCACCGCAAACTCCCGGTGTAGATTGAAGTGCCGCAAGACGTCTTACACAAAATTCAAAAACTTGCAAAGATCACTTGTCACTAAATTTAACTTTGTGCCAAAAATCTAGCAAAAACTTTCACGTTGTACCTTTAAGACAGCGATTTAGTACGGAGCCGAAGTGCACCGGTAGCCGTCTCAGGCCAGAATCAAACGACACAATACAAAGCACTACTACACATATGAAGAAGTCATATTTTGGGGTAGTTTGCAAGAAGCGGAGAGGAGAGACTCACAGACCTCAACAGCTTACCTCCAAATGCCACAAGGAAGGACGACAATAAATTACCTGGGCATTCCAAGTGCAAGAACGGGCGACAGACTAACCTACTGAATAGGCCGTAGACCAACAATTACCGACACCATAATACATGGAAAATCAGACCGCCCCACATATATCAAACTCTCAGCATTTAGACACATGACATGAGTGTTTAGACAGATGATACGCCGACTGAAAACCATTCCACTTACACCCAACAATTACAACAAAGAACTGTTGTCTATGGACGAATTACTTTCGGAATACAACAATAAAGCACATAAGACAAATCGACAAAAGAAAGTCACAATAACTTACACAGGTCCTGAAACATGAGGACTAACGAACTTAGCTGTCGTCGTCGTGAGACATCATGCTGATTATTTAATAGCCCCAACTCGCTCACAGTTGAAATGGAATATGTATACAGACTGTCAAGCACATGCAAACAGGCGGTAACTCAGTGCCAGGTACGAAGGACACATTCGGTCATACAAACAGGACTCAAATTACTCAAGCCATTTACATAATAACGGTCAAAGAACCATTTAAACAAGAGACTTAAACCCATGATGGATAAACAGAGCATGATGTAACTATTTCATTGACAAAAAAAGGACGGTGGAAGTCATGAAAATGGCAATGAACAACTTAATACACACTCAGACACTATATTTTGACAAATGAAAAAGGTTTACATGCAGACACACTCAAAAACAGTCCCAAAATATGACGTGGGATTGAGTAACCCGTATATGGGTCCTAATCCTCGCTATGTGACACACACAACGTATGGGAGAATATCACACACTCATGCTTTAAAGGAAAACTAATTAGTAGAGCATCAGACAGTGCCTGAGAGAGTGGACAAGACTATTTTCGGCCTGAGGATGGCAGACGTATGCCGAAAGCACTCGCCTTTATGAAACAAGACAGCCAATGACGATGGATTCACATAAGTATATCAATTATGTATTCATGGGAAGAAATACGCCTATATATTACATAAGATAGTAAAAACTACCTACATGCCTTCTATAATATGACACTACCTACATGCCTTCTATAATATGACCTTTATAATATATATCATTCATTGAAATAATTGATTCTTAGTTAGACTTTTTAAAATGTATTAAGCAAATCATATTTTCTGAGAATTGATCTTATAAAATTGATTTTAAAGGTAGAGATGAATTGATATCACTCAAAAATATTGAATTGTGTTTAAAGCATAAAAACATTTTATGTAATACATTTTTAAAGGAACTTGCAGATATGCCAAGAAAAATATAATACATTTTTAAAACTAACTAAGTCCCCTCTTTCTAAATTAAAGTATAAAAATTCGGTGATTGAGCTTCTTTATCTAACTGTTCTGTTAGTTGTTAATGATTGATATTGTCTTATGGAGAAGTAGAATCATTAGAGTGACACCGATTATTATTTAAGTTAATATATATATATTACATATACATGTAAAATAGATTTTTTGAAATGTACCTTTCTGACATTAATGTTCTACAACTTTTACATGAAAAATGCCTATTAGGAAAATATTTAATGTTCAAAGGTTGAGCTTATTAAAAAATATATTGCTGACTGTAAAATTAATGCGTTTAAGTTGATTTTGGATGAGAAGAGTAAGACCAAGAATATGCGACTTTTAACCTATCCTACTTAGAAGTCACACATTAAACATGAATAATTTACACTCCTTGGGACTGAACCTAATCATGAGAAACGCCTTATACCTGAGGTTATCAGGTACTTCTAGAAAAAATCAGACTGTCTTTCACACACTCCTAATATTTTTAATATTCTGAAAAACAAGTTATCATAACAAACAATTAATGAGAGGGAATAGATAAAAAAATCTATCTGTTGGGACAGATCCCAGGAATCGAACCNACAAGAAACCCTTCTAAGTTTAATCTACTCGTACCTAGAAAAGATTTTGTTCGCAAAACAATTTCACCACTGATGACTGCCCTCAAATTTTGCTCACATAAGAATGTATTAATTAACAAATATGTTTTATTGGAGCATTGAGATGTAATTTTATAATAAATGCAAGGGAACAGAATAAAAATTTAAAAAAATCTTACTACCTCAGCCGGGACTCAAACCCAGATCTCCTGCTTTCCTGTCCCCGCTAAGGTAGTGAGATTTTTTCATAAATATTGTTTTTATTGTGGTATTTAATCCCAAATTAAATAATTGTTTAAATTTCAAACAATTAATGAGAGGGAATAGAATAAAGAAATCTATCTGTCTAAGCCAAGGCTCGAACCTGGATTTCCTGCTTTCCGGGCGTTAGCCATTTACGCCACCGAGTCCCGGGGCAAGCCAGATAAGTTATTAAATTCCCAGCACTAGTGTCGAGTGTCTAACCTCCGAGGCAGACAAATACATCGTCTTATGCTTAAATAGCTAGACAATGTCACCTCCTTCAAGCATAAGACGTGTGTTGGGAATTTAATGAGTTATCTGGCTTGTCCTGGTAGCGTAATAGATAACGCACCAGCCCGGATAGCAGGAGATCCAGGTTCGAGCCCTGGCTGAGACAGGTAGATTTTTTATTCTAGTCCCATGCATTTAATCGTTCAGAAATGAATTACTTGCAGCTAATTACAAAATAAATAAAATTCATTATTTACAAAGAGGCCTCAGAACAACTTGCTTAATGTGTCATTGGTCACCTTCTCTCCTCACATGATTGTCATTTTTATTTTCATTGTAATCAAATTACAAAATGTTTTTTATTTAACAGAAAGTAATAAATAAATAAAATTGTGTACAAGAGACCTGTACTCCCTAGTTAGCTGAACTCTAAAACGCCCTATCTGACACTAACTCAAAGTTCTTGGTTTTTCCAGGTAGACCGGTTAGTGGAACAATCTTTTTCTTTATAGCTGTATTCTTGACCCGTTGTCCGTGATCACCTTCATATAAGGCAAATCCGCTGAAATTTATTAATTTCATGTTATATGACATCATTAATCCTTGTTATTATTCCATAAGGACCTCCCCAGGCGAGTTTGGGTCCTGTTCCTCGGGTATTTTGAATCTCAACATCAGTGCTGCTGCTCCGTCCTCAGAAGGAATTTTCTGTTGTATAGATGCTTATGGTGGTATATTGATTTTACCGCAACCGATAATTCCTTCCTTGCTACGCAATAATTATGTTCTGGAGCCTTACTAAAATAACCGATGACTTTTTCTTCGCTTCCAATTGCAACATAGCTGGCATCGGTGTATAATTTTGCCATCAAGGTAATCTTCATAAGAGGCTTGGAAATGTTGGGAAATCCTTTCTAATTTCTCCTGCAATGAGTGCACATACTGAGGAAGCTTCTCACTGGGTGCTTGTTTGCGAGACATTGGCCAGTTGGTAACCGGAGTGATCTCTGGCCTACCGAGACACCCTGGTCCGAAATCACAAGACCCGGATACTGTCTACCTGTCTTTCAACCAGGACACATTTCGTGGGGTTGAATTGGGTGCATGCAACGGCGCGAAGATACACTGGATTCTTTAGATAGTCTATGAGAGATTTGCAGAGCACGATATTGTCAAGTTATACGAGACTAATTTCCAATGAAAGCCCCTTAAAACATCCTCCATCAGTCTTACATACACAGTTGAAGAAGTACAGAGTCCATTCTGTAAATCGGCTGAGTGGCGCCCACTGATAATGCTGTTATTTTCTGTCTTCATGCCAAGTTGTCAGTATCCACTCCAGATATCTAATGCTGAATGTAACTGGAATCCTCCTTGAATATCAATGTCGTCAACGTATGGTAGTAGATAAATGCTTGTTGAGAAAGCTATTTATCAATATAACTATCATGGATGAGCGCTTTCCCGGTCAGAATATGGAAAAACTTAACTGTTCGTACCTTTAACACACATTGCAAGTGAATTGCTTCATTTACTTATTTATATCCATCTTTAATGAATCATTGGAAATCTGCTTTTATTATGCAGCCCCTGTGCGGCAGACATATTTTATTACAAGGGGAAGACATGGGCGGGACTACCCTTACCTGCCTTTTTAGTCTGGATGAATTTGACAGTTTGTATGACTTATTACATTTTGAATATTCTTATATTAATACCTGATTTGTGGGCTTCCAGTTAAGTGTTAGATAAAAACTATCATAACTTCTATTATCCGTATTCATTGGTTTCTGCAAACCATCTTCGTGGCCGAATACATGTGTGGGCAGTTGAATACAGACAGTGACAGTGAACAAATGTATTCCGCCACGAGGATGGACAATGTCCAAAAGCGCTCGCCAACAGAAGATGGTTTGCAGAAACCAATGAAGACGGATAATAGAAGGTATGATAGTTCTATATTCATTATTAGTCATAATAACCCTTTAGATTGTTTACCTGTTACATAAAAAGGCTAAGTTGAAGTTTTCTGAAATATATTTATTTGAACTTGAGCTCTTTTGATCTTAAGAAGCACTACAAAACAATTACTGACACTCAAGTACACACATAATCAGAGTTAAAGTTTCTTTATGTAATAAAAATTACGTAAAAAGTCAAATACCAATCATTAAAAAATGATAATGTCTAAAAATTATACACCAGTCATATTATTTCATCACGAAATGAGAGGGACTTGTGAGGAATTAACTGTTGAATAGCTGAGGAAGAGGTTCACCCATTCACATTGACAACTTAGATTGAACACTTACATTTGTAACAAGTAAGATACTCAAGCCTTTAAGCATCCCGCCTGAATGGATTGCATTTTGTCCAACCTTTCACTACATAAACTAACCAGCTTAAAAATCCTAAACGCAGGAGCTGCATAAACTAAGTGAATTCCAGTATTGTTTCCATGGAGAATGTTGGCATTTCTGCCCCCCCCCCCACACCTAACTAAATATTACATACACTGCAGCAAATACTTTTTGTACTTGTACTTGAACTTTCAGGTAGTAATCCCCACTCCTATTCATCGGATTTTACTCAATTACAAAGCCTTTCATTTAATCTATATGGCGAATTCCATTACAAAAACCGTGTCCCATGGGCATTGAAAGATTTTGAAATAAAATGTATTACTATTTTAAGTGTCCAGTTGGTAGGATTTGAAAAAATATCTGTAATACTTTTTCAGAATTCGCTAGAAGGAAAACTTAAGAAAAAAAAAATGTGTTAAGAAAAGAATTCGCAAGATGAGGCTTACTTATCAAATATTAACAATTTTTAGTGCATGGGAACAGAATAAAAAATCTGCCCCAGCCAGGACTCGAACCTGGATCTCCTGCTATCCGGGCCGGAGCATATCTCCCCCGGTAAGCAGGAGATCCAGGTTCGATTCCTGGCTGGGACAGTAAGATTTTTTATTCTGTTCCTTGCACTAAAAATTGTTAAAATTTACGTGGGAGTGGGATTATATACCACAAAAAAAAAAATTTCATTATCTTACTAACCAAATATCTTCATAATCCTCCCTCTCCTGTGGACTACTTGATTCAAACCAATTTAGTTCAGAGTTAATTGTAACTTATTCTCTCGGTTGTTTGCTAATTTAAATCCTAATTATTTACAAACAAGGGTCTTTTAAAGTTAAAAGAAATGATATGGAGATCTTTTGCTGCGTAAATATTCCTGTTTTTGCAACAAATCACTAGACTTTAATAATTACAATTAAATATTGTTCTATTGAGTTCCATTGCAACAAATCAACAATTCCAGAGTTATATTGCAAACAAATTGTCTAACAGAGTTTAGAAACCCTTCCTTCGCCATTTTATTATTCAACACTCTTGAGACAGTAATTTGTTTCAAAAATTGTATAAATACAATACTGCAAATAATAATACAAGTTTATTTACAGTTATTTCATTTTGTGAAAACAATATTCTAGTTTTTATAGCTACTAAAAATAGTTTGTCATGCATAGGGTAATCTAGGCAGATTTCTGAAGTTTCATTTAAGATGAATACAAGAAGAGTATACGACAAAATTTAATTAGAAACCAGAAAGAATAATAAATAAGAGGTCCCACTTAACAATCGAAATTCGCGTAGTTTGTTTATGCATGATAAATAATCAGGGTTTTGGCCATGATGAGAAAAATAAAATTCTTTAATATTATTGGGTAATTATTTTATTTTATTATTGCCATTTAAATTAAACTTTGAAATCATCATCAGGGCAATAATGATGTATGGAGAAATCTCTGAGGGTCAGATTAGTTCTGCATTCTGTAATGTGACCATAAAGCTTCCTCGGAGATCTCTCCATACATCATTATTGCCCGATGAGGACATACAAAATAAATCAAAATGTTGGTAATAATAACATAAAATAATTACCTAATAATTTTGGAGTATTTTTTTTCTCTCCTCCTTGCTGAATCCCTGATTATTTATCACACGCAATGGTCAACGGCCAACCAACCATTAGATTGTTTACTTATTTATTTCTCTATATAAATAATTATATTTTCTGCCACCAAGATAAGCTAGTCGCATATTAATATCAGCTGTTGAGTTCCATGTCTAGACCCTAGTCATGCTTTTTGAATTAAACTTAAAAACCCTTCTTTATCGTGAAAATTATTCAAGTGTCTATTAAATTAAATATAAATGTCCTTATACATGGGGAGGGGGGGGGGGGGCATGGAATACAGCCAGTGAAGAGGAATTCCTTTAGGTAAAGTAATTATACATTTTCTTAAATTTATCAAATTTCACTCCATTTACTAAATATTGAAAAACCTTGTTACAATAACAATTTTCAAGCAAGTAGGCCTTCATAACATTCATCTATATCAATTTGTCCCAAAATTATTGCCTTCAGATAAAATATTACAATTCTAATAATAAAAACCTTCTCTAATTTTCTTAACTATAAACAATTAGGCCATTTCTTAAATGCAGGATAAAATTGTGATGTAGGAATGACTATGAACAACCACCACCTCACAATCAACTTATACCAAATGGAGGGTAAGCATCTTTGTGGCAGCAACATTTGGCTTTGATTATAGTAGATAAGAATTACCAGAAAGAAGATACATAAGCTTATAAGTACACTTAATAATCCACTTACTACTGGCAAAACAATGGGTAATGAGCAACTTTACCTAGAGGAAGCTGTCTGCATGCAATTAAGAAAAAAAGTAGATGAAAAAATGGCCTAATTTTGGGAAAAATAATTAAATAATAAGTAATTTATCCTGAAGTTAGTACTAGGATGATTACATTTCATGAAAAGGGGATAATGCTAGCATTATTTAATTGAAGATAGACAATTTTAAGTTAAAAGATATTGTGTTTCATAAATCTCTAAATTAATTAATAATTCATCTGATTAAGACTTCACAATTAAATTACTTACTTATATTTCAAAAAGCCTTTTTATTATTTTCAAGAATTAGTTCTTTCTGGGGACTCTATTATGTTCAGGATAATTACCATTTGTAAAAAAAAAAAAAAAAAAAAATTTAAAAAAAAAAAAAAAAAAAAAAAAAAGTTTGAAATAAATATACTTAGAAGACAAGATCAATACTTCATGAAGTTCTTGATGACTAACATAATGGAACTTTATTGGGAATAAACCCTTTCAGAGAATACATATCTTTTGGCCAAGAAACTAAAAATTCACGGAAAATGAATTAATATATAGAATTATGTTACTTTTAATTGAAAGTAATTTTTATTTAACTATAACAATTTTTTTTTCTAATAAGATAATTATATTCTGTAAATTATTATTATACATAATGTCAGGATGGAGGAAAATCCTATTTCAACTAGCAATGAAACCTTATGCTTGGAGAAATTTTATTTTCAAATGTGTATGTTTGTAACTAGTTGACAATACATATAACAGATGAAAATTGGCCATGAGAATGAATCCAATAGCTGTATTCACTTAAAAATAAATAAGCAGGCAACTAAAAATCTTAATTGTTTATTTAATATACAATTAAAAAAGTATAAAATTAAAAAAGAAGAAGGAACTGGATGGCTTTGCTAGGGATGTCCAGATTTCACACCTGCAACATAAAAATCAATAAACTTTATTAAACATAACATTTATTTCAACATNAAAAAGAAAAAAAAAAAGACTAATCCGATTAATATTATAAGTATAGTTCATTGTTATTAGGAATCTCTGCCAGACAATTGCTTGATTGCTGACATAAAAAAATAAAAACTTCAGGATGGCTACTCTTGGACTGCAATTTTAACTTTAACCATAAAATGATTTAATTTTTTCTCTTGAAGAAAAAGGGCCATGGATGAGGCAAGAGTTCAACCTCATGAAGTTTTCTATTGTCCGTCTTCATTGGTTTCTGCAAACCATCTTCTGTTGGCGAGCGCTTTCGGACATTGTCCATCTTCTGGCAATGTCCGAAAGTGCTCGCCAACAGAAGATGGTTTGCAGAAACCAATGAAGACGGATAATAGAAGGTACGATAGTTCTATATCCATTGGTGGTGGAAATAACCTTTTAGATTATTTACCTCATGAAGTTCTTTAAACTTTTCTTTGGCTTGAAGAGAAGTGTGAGGACAAGCATTATCTTATTGGAATAAAACTCCTTTTGTTATTAGATGATTTTAGTTGGGGTTCAGTCAAGACAGATACAAAAAAACACAAATTTAAAAAATGTATTTTTTTAAAAACTCCTTTTGGTTAATCAAAGCAGGATAACTTCAAATACAATCTTTCCAGTTGTTCGCAGTAAAGTTTAGAAATCATATAGTATCCATCAAGAACAAATGCATAGTCAGTCAGTAGCACCTTCAAATTAATAAAAATAAAAAAAATGCTAGGCATGAATTTTTTCAAATTGTACTCTTGCAGCCTCTCAAACAGCGGGGTTTCCAGATTTTTCAAGTACACTCATTTATCACCAAAGGAGACAATCTTTCAGCAAAATCTCATACCAGAAGGATTTTCAATAAATTTCTCACCTTTTAGCTGATTACTGAAGAGTAAATTTGTGAGGACACTGCTCTCTTTTACCTACCCATGGAGAGTAGATGGCAACAGACAGCAGTATCTCACAACAAACCAGACTTGGCAAGTTCTGATTACTTTTGGATGGATTTCATTTAACAGCCTCCAGCAGAACCTCATTAATGGAAGCCCAGTAACCTTATTTCTCTCTCATATTATATACTAACTACTAAATTTTTAAACCATCACCCCACAGAGTGCTGGCCGAGGACACCTTCTCTTTCATATTTAACAATTTCATGCTTCAGTGAATGAAATTTTTTCCCCTAATAAATCCTCAAAATTACAAAATTTTGTAGGACTCTCATATGAATCTTCTTTGAAACAAATAACTGAACTGAAGCTTTTTATTAAGCAGTTGAATGTGATTTATTAACAATTTTAGAGAAAGCTCTAAACAGATTAATAAGAATTGGTATGTATTAAATAGGAATTAAATAAATTTATAGTCCATAGAAATCTTGAATTTGATGTTTCTTTTTTTTGTTTATTCTCTCCCCTATTAGTATTTACACCTTGCCATTAAAGAAAACAAGACATCTCTGTCATGAGAGTTGTAAATACTACTTAAAATTTATGGTAGAACTCACTGTTTTTGAGAAGTATTAAAAAGATAATAATATATTTTGAGATGATTTTAGTTGGGGTTCGATCAAGGTCGATCCAAAAAACACAAATTTAAAAAATGTATTTTTTAAATTAGTGTTTTTTGGATCTACCTTGACCGAACCCCAACTATAATAATCTTAGAATAA
>KZ807877.1:38503-56211 GCA_000696205.2 Oncopeltus fasciatus | reverse complement strand
AAATGTATACAAATATATATTTTAAAAATAGAAAATTATTTTACCTTATTTATCATGTTCATATTAGTTGTTAACACTTAAAACAACGAATAAATTCCAAAACTTAAAATTTGATTTTAAAAACTTATATGCTTTAAAAAAGCCTGTTATTTCTATATCAACTAATAATTAATTAAATATTAACTAATAATTAATTAAAAAGAAATTTCTATACAATTCTGACTTGTGGATATAGTTGTAGTTATAGGGCCTATATAACTTATAACAAGATTGCTAGATTCAAATAAGTTTTAACTAGAGAATTTCTATTTTAAATTTTAAGTTACAAGATTAATAGAGATAAAACAAAAAATAAAAACCTATCAAGTAGGAGCTGCTTAATCTATGCAGATTTCCTGTTTTGTAAAAAGAGATATTACAAAATCAAGAGTATATGAAATTAAATTTACCGAACATTGGATGTTGAAAGTGTCACAAAAGGTAGAGTTCTAACCCATCTCAGTTACATTAGCAAATTTTTTTTGTAAATGAACATTTTGGATTACATCTTTTTAATATTTTTAAATGTTAGAAAATTCTATTCCAAAGCTAAAGAAATTATTATTTAAAACTTTTTCACAACTAAGTAATGAAGATATTGTAAATATAAATTTTGCTCTCCCCTTACTTATTTATATTAAAATTCAAGAGAAAAAAAAAAAAAAAAAAAAAAAAATTATTTCTAAAAGGATTTGTAACAACAGATTGAAATACCAAACCAAATTAGGCATAACAATTTTAAAAATAAGAGGGCACACATCCAATACTCTAAATTATCTTAACATCTTTTCTTAATATTTATCCCCCCCCCCAAAATGACAGAGGTTTGATAAGTACAAAGTATGTGCGCGCACACAAATAATAAATAAGAACAGGTGAGAGAAAGAGTGTAATAAACACAAAAACAAAAAATTACAAATGAGTAAAAATTTTTTTTGGGGTGACTTCTCGCCCTTCATCAGTGAGGGGTGTAGAGAGAGACCCTTCTTGGTCTCTCTTCACTTCTCACTGAAGAAGGAAGAGAAGTCTATCCAAAAATTTTACTCCTTTGTAATTTTTTTTTTGGTACACACTATTTCTCTTACCTGTTCTTATATATATATACTAGCGGACCCGGCAAACTCCGTATTGCCAAAAAAATTTTTTGTAGGGTGTTGCTGGCCCTAAGCAAACATCAGTATTGTATTATTACAATTTAAATAGATTTTTTTTTTTACAAAATTTACGTCCTTCAAATAAAAATTCATGGAATACCTATCATTAATTTTTTTTACAGAATAATTTACATATGGTGTAGATATAGGCTAAATAAAAAAAAGAAACATATGTATTTAAGGCAAATTGGAAATTATATCTATTTATAACTGTGTAGTCATCAGATGGCATTTGTTCAAGGGCAGTTCTAAACAATCGTATCAATTCGTTGTGTTGATCGAATAAAGTTTGTAATGCTGTGACAATTTCTCGTCTAGTGCCCGTATTGTATCGACAACATTGATTAATCAATTTGTCTGTGTTTCCCATGAAATAAATATGAAGAAATTTATGATCCTTATCTGGCAGTGGTAGTAATGATCCAGCACGATGATAAGATTTGACATTGTACTTTGAATGTTGGCATGTAATTGTCGTGCACGATTATTGGTTGCACTGAATGATGTCATTTGGAAACATGAATTGTACATGAGTATGTTCATTAAGAAATGTTTCGATTCGCTCGTGTCACCTGGTAACTTTACTTACAAGGAAATGCTGGAAACTGCTCTCACTCTTGACTCTGTCTCGCACACAGCGAGGCAGAAGGTAGGGGAGAGGCCTAGACCAGACAGGCAGTTGTCTCTGCTGCCTCAGAGAGCGCATGAGAAATGGCGGGGAAATCCAGCGACCGACTCCCGTGGCTAAACAATATGAAATTTACACATTCAGCGCCACGACGCACGCGTCCAATCATTCCCTAAAGTTTTATCGCAATCCGATTAACGGTTTAGGATTTACACATTCAGTGAAACAATCAATGCGTGCTCCATATATCGGAACAGTTTTACTAAATTAGAAAAATTCGCGGGCATACGCGCAACCATTCCCTAAAGTTTCATCGCAATCGGATAAACAGTTTAGGATTTACACATTCAGTGAAAATTAAATAAAGTAAATGAGGACAAATGGCTTGACAATGTCAGCTCTTTCGAGTTTAAGACGAGTTTAGTTCTCGTCTTTCTCGTGGGTTAGTTATTATAGTGGGAATTTATTAAGATATCTAGCTCATCCTGCTGGTGCAATGGTTAAGCATGCTGGCCCGGATAGCAGGAGATCCAGGTTCGATTCCTGGCTGGGACAGATAGATTTTTTTATTCTATTTTCTCTCATTAATTGTTTTAAAAAAAACTTTTTTTTTTCTTTTTTTTTATAACAGTATTACTGAAATTAGCTTGGATTTACAGGTAGGAAATATATTAGAAGTAGAGCAAGTTAGAGTACACAAATTTCATTGATCATAATAAGTGATCAAATGTCTCACAAGAGTATCAGTTAATACATGTCCATGTTATGTTTACAAAGCTAAAAAAAAAAAGAAAAAAAAGTTATATGCTAACCCAGCTGGTGGTGGTGGCTCATAACCATAAGGGGATTCTTCAAAGTCAGGGTATGCAGGTTCTTCCATTGCCTGTCTTGCTCTATCCAAGATAGAAAGGACTTTGGCTTTACTTGGGGCACGAGGTGGTGGTGGGGGGAGAGGTCCTCCTGGCACTGAAACACATATTTAATATAATAATTATTTTAAATTATTAATTTAGAATTTTACAAAAATGAATACTCTACATAGACAGCAACATCAATTTTGTTCACAAATGGGCTTTAATATAAATCAACCAAAAACTGATAAAAACAAACAAACAATAGAAGTCCATATATTCAAAATTAAAAACATACAATGAAAAAAAAATTTAAGTGTTTATTATCTGTTGTTAACAAAGGTTTCTATAAATTTAAAAAAAAATTTCTTTAGACAAAATAAAATCTTATGTAAAAGGTATTAGATAATGTTCATAAAAAAAACAAAAAAAAAAAAAAAAAAAACCAAGGGCTCTTATCAGGTGTGCTCAATATGCCAGGGAATTTGTATTTAAATATTAAATTAAATTATTACTTGAGTCACTTCTGAAAAGACTAGCATAAGTAAATTCTGAAAAAGTTAGTTTATTAATTAATGTAAAATTAATAATAAAGGTTGGATATGAAATGACCATCATTTAATTACATTATCATTGCACTTGGTGGAATCATTAATGAAAAATAAGTTTTTAAAAATCATATGAGTACAAATCACCAAGGTGAAACAGTTTTATTTATTCAATCACACTATTAAAAAAAAAAAAAAAAAAAGCTTTGTTTTCTCATCCAGCATTACTCTTCCCATAAACATGAAATTTTGTTACGTCTGTACTGTAATCCAACAGATTTAGTTGATTTCCAGTTGATTAACAAGTGGATGGTTTGATAAAATTAAAAATTTTTCCCTTACTCTGTGACATTGATTATTTTTTCAAAGCAAAATACTTGTATTCTATTCCTCTAAGGTCACACAAAATAAGAGTCTACAAAGCATTGACCAATTATAAATGGGCTTTTGGTCACAATTAGTGGCAGTTGTCAAAAAAGTAAAAAATAATATAAATTAATTACATTCACATTACAACAAAATATAATAATGAAAGTGGTTAATGTTTTTATTTTAAAAAACTTTATTTTCTAAATGAGAAAATAAAAATCTACTCTTCCCTATTGCCCTCAGATCTCATAATCTCTATGCACATGAGGCAGCCCTGTCCGTCTAGAAACTCATCCTCCCTAGAGAAGCGAGCTTCAGACCACAGTCCCCTTAGCTTGTCTCTTTGTCGTCATTGGGCAATAATGAACAAATAGCCAATCATATCAAAGATAACATACAGTATTCAATATTTTATAAGCAACGTAAGAAGAATATATCACAAAATTACTTTTCTTAACATAGTTAAAATACACTTATTTAAACTTATATGAAAGGCAAGATGTAAACTTTTTTTTTGTAGAAGATAGAGTAGTCAAATTTTACAGAATACTGACTGCATCTTGCTAAATTTTTTTTTTTTAAAGATATGTATTCTTTAAGCTTGACTCATTCATAATTGCCAATTAAAAACTTTTATTTTAATATAATTTTATTTATTATCCTGTTCAACCACTTTAAGGTAATGGAGGGAGGGATCTTTGGTTAGTTGAATGGATATTAATTTAAATTACTTAAATTACACTTTTGTTCTTGGAAAAATTATATATGTTACTTCTTTGAGTGTATACTTTTTAAAAGTCACAGTAATATAAACCAATTAAGAACACAAGGTAGGCATATTCTTATCCAATAAATGACAAAAACTAGCCACAAGTTATCATCTTTTCAAAAAGCATTTATGCGACTTTATGTATGCTATGTGATGAGTAAAGAAGGAGTTTGTATACTTACAGGCACGGCCTGCTCCTCTGGGTGGAGGTGGTGGAGCAGCTCTTCCTCTGGCTGCTCCTCTCCTACCTGGGTCACCTTGGATCTCTCTCAGCTGCTCCAGACGGATCTCATCATTAGAGTCAGGAACTAGGTACTTGCGCAATTCAGCAAGAGCAAAGGCAATACGAGCATGAGCTTCAGCAGGTGGGGCCAGGGCTGCAATTTCAACATGAAGCTCCTCAGAAAGGTGGGAATATTTAGGGTCCAGAGTGTTTCTCCATTCCTCTTCCTACAGAAAACAGAATAGAACTTATTACTACCATTATAATAAAATTACATTAAGTCAGGAAATACAATTTACGCTATTACACTTCTAAAAATTATAGTTTGGAATGAACATATAGATATTTTGGTAGACAGAAAGTTTTCCAGAACATTAGCACCTAACTTATCTCCCAGGACAACAGAGGAAGCAAAAGGGGTTACTAATGAACTAGAAATATTTTCATTATTTATAAACCACAAATTGCAGAAAATATAAGAAAGTTTGCTGCATTTAGAGAAGTAAGAGAAATTCTTTGTAATAAAAAATTATTGCCTATCTCAATATGTCATGGAAGATGAGGCAGTACTCAGTTTTCGTGATGAATGCCTTTCTAAAAACTATATCATCGAAACTCAAACGATATGGGTTGAAAATAATTTCATTATGTGATGCATATTTTATATGAGGTATACTATACCTTGGCAAACGAGAAAAAAGAAAAGAAGCAGCCAGGGGATTAACCTTTACCTGCCCAATATGTTTTAGAATAACTTTAGATAATTGGTTTTGCTTGCTGGAAATTACTGATACACTCCTCCACAAATGCCAACATTAATGATTTCTTTATCTCCAGAAGGTTCTTACCAATTTTTGTTTTAAGTCAGCAAAATATTGGTTTCCTTTACCTCAAAGAACAATAAAAAGGTACTGCTAATATCGTCACTTCACATTAGACAAAGTGTTAATGAAAAGAAAAAAAAAGTGGAATTTTACAACTTGACTAAAGGAGGCATTAACATTCTAGATTTGCTTTGTCACAGCAAGACAACGAAGAAAAAATCCAGAAGGTGATTCATGCGATATTTTTGATTAGTTTTGGTTTTTATTACAAATGCAATAGAAACATGGGCATTTTCTCACTCACTTATTTATACATTTCAAATTCTAAAGTGTTTATTTACTAAATCTACACTTTTTTAAAGTTTGCAATATGAATGTTATGCAATAGTTATTTAATGAAGTTCAAAAGTTCTTCTTTTAAAATACATCAGGTTCCTAATTATTAGTTATAAATGTTTTGCTTTACTTATCTAAAATATGTTGTGTTTGATAATTAAAAGTGCTTCCACTATTTACTGTTTCTTTTACCCAGTAAAACCAATTTCTGATCAAGCCTGACTGACCCAACCTCACCTTGCCTTTATTTAATGAAAATTTACTTACCATTTGAGAGTTAAATATTTTTTAATATATAATTTTTAGATAAATGTTACAGAATAAAATTTCACTTAACATACTACTTTGTTCCATTTGTTTCTTAGTAATATTAAGATTTTAAATTTTTATCACTCCCAAAACCCTCTCTTTCCTCCACCAATTATAGTTATTAAAAAACTCATACAACAGTTTGCAATTAAGCTTATAAACCAAATTTGGTTTTATATTTTTTAAACAGGCATTAGGAGTTGCTTACAGAAAAATTGTAATATAAATTTTCAATGGACCACATTTTTAGCTTAGAAGGATAAAAACTATATTTTACACCTGTTATATTATATATTTTCTTTATAATGCTCATGATGAAGAAGAATTAATCATTTTCAATTTTGGGCTTTCTATAAATTCCCTTCCCCAACCTGATTTTAATAATAAATAAATTAATCATAAAAGTTGCTGAAAAAGCTTAAATCTCTCATTAGGTTTTTATTTATATTTTTGTAGACTTGCCCTCAGATCTCATAATCTCTAAGACACACAAGGCAGCCCCGCCAATCCTAAAACTCTTCCTCCCGAAAGAGGAGAGTCCAGAATTACGGTCCCCTTAGTTAGTTACTGGATCATCATAGGACTAAAATTATTTTTATTACCATCAAGAGGAGTTGAGTAATTTTAATTTTTACAGATACATGCACCAAATAAGGTATATACTACAATGATTTTATCTATGACCCCCCTTAGTACCATGCTTTTTAAGAGAAGAAAACAGACACCTAGTTTTCAGTCCTTCAATAAGAGCGAATAATACATTCTTTATGTTTTGATTTACAATTTTATGAATAGTTGGTCATATCTAAAAGCCTATATTCAACGAATAAAAACATGGAGAGACAGTTGAGAAAATGAGGAATGTCTACTCATCCCATCTTGCTACTCGTAAATGGATACTGGTGTATTATAAGATTTCTATCACTGGAGGATATTGCAATAATTCCCACTGAAGCAATGAGAGCGTAGCAGTTGTACCTCTGATATCACACTGGTATCAATCTTCGATCGATAAGTGCAGTGATCTGAGGACACTACCAGGCCGAGAAGCATAGCTTTCTTAAGTAAAAAGCTAAGTACAAGCCTGGTGTAAAATAACCTCTTACGAATCTCCTCTCACGGGGTTACTGCTGTCCAAAATGAGTTGGCCCAAAATTGGTTTTATTTCTGTTCTACTGACATTTATCATTTCATTCCATTTTAATTTAATTGAATTATTATTATTTTATTCTGTGGCTACATTTGGTTTCTTTTTGTTACTTCAGCATCCAACTGGGAAGAGAGATATAATTATATCTGAGACCAGGACATACTTCAGGGACACCCTTGGGCAATAATATTACACCATTAAAAAAAAGGAAAGGTCTAAGAAATTGAAATACATCTTTATTACAGAAGAATAATAACTGAACAAGCATTATAATTGAGATGTTTATGCAATTTAAGATCAGAAATAGTTCCCTAACATATTCAAATATCTGAACAGTACTTAAAGTAAGTTGTTAAAGAACATAAAATGCCTAATTATTTTTTCATATTTATATTAATATAAAAGCTAAAACAATATTTTTTGTGTAGTCATATGTTAATAATGTTTACAGAGTACAATTTAATTATCCGAGAATTAATTACAAGTATATAATGAACATAGAAAAATCTATTGTTAAATGTTATTTAACTACACATTAGCACTCAATTATATAATCACCTAACCTCTGAAAAATAATAGAAAGGTACAAAAATACAACAGTTTAAGTATATTATGTAATTAATAGATTCAATGTTTAATACTAATGCCACAAATAACTCTCTTCCCTAAGCTAAGAATAATATATTTTTTCTTCTTTGAACTGTATATAAAAAAGACATTGAAAAAATAATTGTATAATTAGTACAAAGTATTACATATAATTGAAATGGGAATATGGAGAGTGTGGAAGGGATATGGAGAGGCGTGCTGGAGCCAGAGGAAGCAGCAGGTAGCCGGGGGTGAACGAACTCCACCACGAAAACGGTCAGCAACCCGGCCCCCACTACACACCGGTCACTGCCTCTCCGAAAAGGTAAGTCGGTAGAACACGTCAGAGTCAGCAAGTACACATTCAATACCTAACACGAGATTCATACTTATTAAGATCAGTTTACGCAGTATGCGAGGAAAAATTCTTTTGTAATTTGTTCAAGTATTTCGGGTACATTTTTACCGCTGTCAAACCAACGAACAAGATCCCCACCTGGGTGTACCAGCGCGAAAGGGATAATGAGCAGCATTAACTACCAAACCAGGCAGACACAACTTATTTGGCGATGCTCAAACTATGAATTTTTAAAATATAATGCTCTGTAAATACAAATTGATATTTACATAAATGCTGTGTTTTGCACATATTAAAAATGGTTCTCTTTTAATTAACTAAATAAATGAATTGATTGTTGGGAATAATAAAGTGGTAAGTGTTTATTCTGAAGAATTTATAGGCCATACTTTATGAATGCCGTAGAGTGCAGTACAGACTGTAATGGACAAGATATGCGGAGTTCTGAGGACGAACGAAGGATCTACACCAAAGATTGCAGGAGAGCAGACTAGAGAGCCAGGCAATACAAACCCCACAGCATTCCAATTCCGCCAAAACATGTCTTCTGAAAGGCTGTATATCACGGAGCCCTTCCACCACAAGTGAAGCTTTCGTATAGTAATTCCTGACTATCATTACAATGGCCGAAAAGGAAGAATGGCTTGCTCAGCAAACTCTCAACCGCCACTCCACCCTTTACTTCAACCAAAAATGTACTTATTTAACAGTTTGCGATAGAAACAAGGCAAATTTGTTTCCCGCAGTTAAAATAGCTAGGGCAGCCAGCTTATCTCTGGAAGCTACATTTTNACTATCATAAAGTTTAATATTTCTCTAAAGGAACTCTTTTTCTAGACCACATTAAAGAACTGGTCAAAAGGCTGTAGGAACTTAAGCTTCGTTTTCTATGTAGAGATCTGTAAGTTGTGTCTCCATGAAAGCCCACAGCCATCTGCGAGCATATGGCGGGCCCGGATGCTTAGCCGGAAGTCGTCGGTCCTTCATGTCTGAGCCACACCTGCCGTAACTCCATCACACCAGACGTCATCAGCGGCCATCTTTAGACTAAGGCAATACCACTCCCTACTAGTACTAGGAGAAAGGAACGCATTTTTATTTTACCTAATCATGGGATCCTTTCTATGTTCATTTATTTTACTTACCATAGGAGGTTAGTTCTCAATTGTAATAAGACGAAGACAGGAAATGTAAATTTCTCCTTCCTGAAACTCGCGTCACGATACACCGACGCGGAGACCAGTTGCATAGAGAAGGCGTGTGGGTGCACCGGTTGCCGGGACAACGAGGCGGAAGGTGAATCGATAACGCCCCGACAGAGCAGCCCTGTACATCACATTACTTCTCAAACATGTCGGACATACAAGCCTTCCTCACATTTCACTTGATGCGGTTCCAAAGCACTTCAACCGAGAACGTAACAGATGTGTACTAACTCAGAGCAAACAAACAGATTTCCGCTTTGGAGGCTGGAATGTTCATCTTACCAGTTAAAAAGCCCGCCCCACGCAAAGCTGCATAAACCAGCAGGCGAATTTCTTAGTATCGTATTCGATGAATATTAGTATTTGTACTTTCAAGACACCGTAATCCATAACGATTGCACGATGATGCAACTGCACTTGCAAGAGGAAATCCTACTTTCGGCGGCCCCCCCGAGTAGTGCCGGCGACAATGTACACAGAGTGACCGTAACTAGTCACTTCAGATATCAATGAACAAAAATAAGAGCATATAATAAATATGATATTAAAAGCGGAATTGAATGGCACATTGGCTAACAAAACATCTATAGGAATGGATTTATAAAAAACGATTTAACAAAAATCCAATGGTATATTAGAATATGCAAAATGTTTGTAACTTGGAGAAGAAAAGAAAGCTTGTTAAGGCAGAGAACAGTTGCCCAGAAGGAATTGATAGAGTCATATCCCTGAACGGGTCTATCTCAGGAGTTTTTATACTGGCCACCAGGAACAGAAAACAGGCAGAACGCCGGCCAAGAAGAAATCCAGGCTTAGAAAAGCAGGACGGAGAGGCCCCTCTTCGGAAGCTTAGCGCCCGTCTCAGCGATTCCTTTTATCTCCCGGAGCTTAGAAATGGATAAAGCTAGGCGCCTTTTTCACTCAAGGCTGGCTTTCTAAACCTCCCCTTCCTCATCCTAACCCCTGCCCAAGAATCGGGCCCTTGACTTCAAATGGCTTCAGAGGGATATCTCTCTCGCCAAGCATTCTCCACAAAAGGAAAGGCTACCCTTTATTAATGCAAGACCAATTTAGATGGAATTAAGTACTTAAGCCCCTTTTCCTTCGGCGTCTTTTCCTTACAAAATTCCAGCTTAAATGGCCCTGCTAATGTGTAAGTAATTTTATTTACTCAGAATCCTTTAATTAAAAAAAAAAAAATCCTCCATGTCTGACACATACACCCCAATGAATTCTAATTCATAAGTTACGTTATTCTCCATTCTGAATGTCAAATTAACTTTCAAACATCAACATATACATTTGAGAAAGCGTTCCCTTTAGATATTTTTTTTTTTTACTGAGTTAGCCTCCCTTGCAACCACTTAGGGTCATTGGAGGGAGGGGCCACAGGTTGCCCCCCCATTTTAAACACCCATGGCTCAGGACAAGCTTCTATTTATAAATAAAAGATTGACCCAGGCGGGATTTGAACCCGCGGCGTCAGGATTGCGAGACCTGTACGGATCCCCTGAGCTAGTCTGGCGCCCCTCCTTTAGAGGTTTGAAATGCTATTTGCTTAGCTGGAGCAAATATGGAAGAAAAAATAAATATCTTTATAACTTGGAGTGTTCACAACAAAAATGCAGGGACTACCAAATCCCTGATGCACAATGAGATAAATAGAATAAATTTATCTTAAAATCAGTTAATGATAATGAGTGGGAGAAGAATCAATTTAAATAATAAATTTCGTAAATAAAAAAAAAGACAGAGAAAATAATGCTCAGCTAATTTATCAGTAGTGTTTCGAAGAGAATCCAGATCTATGACGCACTTAATATTTTGAAATTTTTGATATCATATGTTGTTTATCATACGTTCTTGGAGGAGGATATAGAAATATATAGAGCGAATGTTTAGTTTATTATTCTGTTGCATATAATATAAATTAAATTATTATGTTAATATATTAACTATTATTACTATTTATATTCTTTAATTGTAGTAATATTAAAAAACAAATATAGGAATTATGAGAATATGAAAATGCCTGTTTTTAGGTACAAGTTATGGAGATACAGCAGGAATTATGAGAACGAAAAATTAATAACTTGAGATTTGTAAAAACCCAATTATTAATGTACTTTTAATAAGGTAAATTTCAATGAGAAAAATAACCCATTACGGCTGAAGGCCGTAAACTTGGGAATTAATGGGGTTCAGGTAAAGCTTAATATGTACATCGTAAAAGAATTCTCTCTAAAGGAGTTTGACATTTGTCAAATTTCGTTCTGTGACGGTATTAATATTTTTATTTACATTTAAAAGCAATGTGCTTTATTAAATTTACGTATATATAAGATAGGCGAGTGCTTCACCCTTTTTGTTGGTATCTAAACTTTTACACTCGTTGTTTTATCTTACTAATAAATGAAATTCCTATTTTACTCTAATTTGTATCCATCTTTAATGAAAGATGAGAAATCTGCTTAAATAACTAACTCCGCGTCATCATACCTGCTTCGCGAGGAGCGACGTCGAAATAGATACGAAGCCAACTTTGAATCATAGAAAGTACGACAAAAGTGGAGTGTGGATATCGTAAGGTTTTGGACAGTCAACGACTAGTAGTTGTGCTCACAAGATCCCCCCACCCCTAAGGATACGTCTTACACGCTGGCCTCACCCGAGGTCTCGTGATACGATGTAGTTAGAATCTTTTTCAAGCCGACTAAAATAAAATGTAATTGTCACATATTAAATTCCGAATTCAGGCTGTGTGAGTAACATTTGTGCAAATAAAGCCTGAACTATTTGTAAAGTTGCAATAAGTTCTAAAATGGAATAAGAGATCTGTTGGATCAGTAAAAAGAAGGTAAAATTTTTTTTATAGCTTAATTGAAAAATTGCGCAATTACATAAAAAGAAATAAGAAAAAAGTACTAACCTTTGCCTTGTCCCTCATTGAGCCACGGCCAAGAATGGCCATTTTGGTCATGGTTTCTTCCTGAAGGCGCTTCAGGGAATTACCTTTGGGTCCCAGAAGTTTACCAACGAAGTTAAACTGAAAAAAAAAAAGAAGCAAATATAACACTTAACAAAATAATACAATATTTTTAAGATAACTTGGAGAATTAATAAAATTGATAAATATAGTAATTAGGTGAAAACTATTATTGAGATGAGCGCAGCAAGAAATTGTAAGATGGTATATTAGTAATATGACCAAGAAGTAGCGGCCACTCTGGATGGAGGAGTACGTAGATAGCTGGACAAGGATGGAGTCGGTACAAGGTCAGAGTCTACGTTTTGCTAGGTTTGGTCCCGCTACCAACAGCAACGGAAGAGGTCACTGACCGGCTTGTTTTGTGTAGCATTCCGTTGCGGGTGTCTTCAGTGAGGAGACACAAGTCCGTCCTCGGCACCTGATATGGCCTTAAGAGCCCACGATAACATCATGGGCGCAACGAACACTATGTACCAATCACGATGGAAATTAAATTGGAAAAAATAATTACACCGTGCATTTTAAATCAAAGAAAAATTTTCGATTCAACAATAAATGTACCTAATCTTGCTTTCTGGGCCCTCGCAAAATACACAACTGTAAGCAAACTATCAGAAAAAAGTAAACATAAATAAACTCTACGGTGGACCAAGTGACCCATAGCTCCCGGAGTAACAAATAGCCCCGGCCCAGGAGGAAAAACAGTACAAAGGGAGTGGACAAATTGCCCAGGTCCGTGGAGCTGACTGGAGGTTCCCCTGACGGCAGCAGGAGTGACGGCAAGGGAAACAGATGACCTCCCTCTTCAGGACTTTGACGCTAATGGGATTCCTCTCGCAGGACAACTTGGGTCTATCATGGTGGGATGAGGGGAGCTTACGGCATAACAGCTGTCCGATACAAGCCACTCTCTAGAAGGAACTAGAGAGAATCCAACCCCAAAACAACATTTCACTAAACATTTAGGGGATGGTTCCTAGTAATAATAGAATGGTGGATTTGTGGGGAAGTATAACTTTAACAATGTGAATAAATACCAAAACTAGTAGGGGATGATTGATTTAATTATTAGAGAAGTACGTTCTACATCGTCAGATCTGAAAATTGAGTGATAGAAAAAAACAACTTTATTCTGGGGCAATAGTCCCCTTGAACGACAACGAAGCTAAGTCACAGCTAACAGTATAGCTGATTCCGACCTAGTTACAATAATAAAAATAAAAAGTACAAATAAACAATAGGCTAATAATATAAAATATTTTGAACAAAACTATGACAATATTCATAACTTATTGTACAAATTAAGAAATAGGAGAAAAAAGTGTTGAAAATAAAAAACAAAGGCATACGGGGGGTAATAAAAATAGGTGTATAAAAAGAAAATGAGTGCTACACAAGAAGAAACAATGAAAATGAAAACTAATAGCATAACAATTAATCATGATAAAAAAAATTAAACAAGATACAGTTTAGCAGTTCCTGATACCCAATTGTACAGAGATGAGATGTTGAAATAGCTGGGATTTGAAGGATGTGAACGAGGAAGAGCGACGAATGTTTAGAGGGATCGAGTTCCAGAACCTGGAGGATCTGAAGAGGAAAAAGAGGGGGAAAGGGCAGGATTTCTACCAGAACTGAAGTAAAAATCTAACGGAGAACGACTAATGTAATTGAGAATAAAAACAAACAAAAAAAAAGAAGATAAATAACACACAGTTTACTTACTCAGGAGAAGAAATGAAAAATTAATAAACAGTATTACTGAAAGAATGAATAAAATTAACATAGAAAATATTACATGGTTATAGATTATATAGAGAAAGGAAATTCGCCAAATGTGCGCCGGTCCACTGCCATAAATATCTTTAGGTCTCCAGACAGACCATAGTCATCCGAACATATCCAGACCTTCATGAATGTCCCTCAAAGATTGCCGAACGAACTTCGCTATGATGACCGGATCATCCCTTCGCAGGCGATGACGCTCAACTATATCTTCTGGAGCGATCTTTAGACACAGACTCTACTAAGAGGTCTTCCACGTTTTCTTACATTTGTCACATGTCCAGCCTTTTCTCTGTGACCTCTGAGTCATCAATACCGCAACACGTTCCGTGGTAAATTAATTAGCATGTGATACAGGCTAGAGAGCTCTTGTCATACCTATTGATAGTTGTTTGCACACCGGACACTTCAAGTAAGCTCAGATAAACAGCTGCGCGAGATAAGACGTAGGCTGGGCGTGTCCACTAGGCAGAGGGGAGAGCTATAGAGAAGGGATAATGCTCAGCAGATTACTTACGGATAAGTTGCAATCTTTGATAAATCCGCTCGTTCTGCCACTCACCGCAAACTCCCGGTGTAGATTGAAGTGCCGCAAGACGTCTTACACAAAATTCAAAAACTTGCAAAGATCACTTGTCACTAAATTTAACTTTGTGCCAAAAATCTAGCAAAAACTTTCACGTTGTACCTTTAAGATAGTGATTTAGTACGGAGCCGAAGCGAGTACGTTTCGGTAGATAGGCTATCAGTAGATATCCGTCTCTGGTTAGATCACAGCAGCGTCCACAATTATTGGAGATATAATTCGACACTTAATCAAATTTATAATCGCGATTTCTATCTAAAGGAAAAAAAAGAAAAATTAAATTTCTAAAGTTTACTCTTTAAAATGAGTTACGCTTTTAGGAAGAAACACATGTTAAGTGTGAGATTTACAAAAGTAACTACGATGGCAGATCGCTCCACCCCTCTCCCACCACCCCTTTCACAACCTTTAGTGCTTATATACCTTTACGATTATTGTCCACCTTATAAGGGCGATAATAGAAGATTGCTAACTAGCAGTAAGCATTTGTATGTGATAATAAATTAGAGATATTATATTTGTATAAGTTATTTCGTCACGTAAAGAGACTATTTTTATTATAATGAGTTTTATTATCTACGAGACCCTTCTTGACTTTGTATTTCCGTATTACATGTCGATATCAGCTTTGAAACCAATGAAAGTTGAGTTTGATAGCAATTAAATATCACTCCCACCACGTACTGTCAGATTAACGCTCATTAGGGAACCAGCTTTTCTTTTTGTATTTAATAAAAACGAAATTTTAACATATACGTGTGTGTACGATAAATGTACCAAAAATAATAGCCATTAAAACTTATGAACACACACAAAGAAAATCGGCCATGACAAGTGCACAAAAAAAAAAGCTATGAAACAGGATTATCTCAAGCGATCAACATCTAAAACAATATGAGAGGCTATCTCATCACCGCTGGGCCAAGTAAGAACCATTCGCGAGGAAATACTTATTCACCCAAGAACAAATACTTATCTACTCCGTTCTTGGGGTAGTTGCAGTAGAAAGCGGCGATCTTTGCGGCCGAATTAAAGTCCGTTACTCAAGTAAGGCATCGTAAGGGAAATTATTTCTTGAGCAGTATCCCCTTCCCCCCACGAAGAAATCACGCAATCAGCTCGAGTAGGGGTGAGAGCACGTTCTGAGTGAAAGGCCACGCAGGCCGGATATATCCGCGGAAAGAACTCACAAATCCTGCCAAACGGCAAAGGAAGGGAATGGTGTGATGGGAGCCAGACAAATCCCCCGCCCTCTCTAACGATCCCGCTCTACAACCCTGGTCCTCCTCCTCCCACCTATCCATCTTCATTAGCCCTCTCGCCTCAGTACTCACCTGGGACGATGTATTTGCCTACTTCTGCCCACCTCGTTAGTACTGGAGTGAGGGACGACCCTCCTTATCTTGGGTAATCTGTTTTCGCCACGGAAAAACACTATTAGACCGAAAGCAAACTTGGAGCGTCTGACGTCCACTCCTCTTAAGTCGGCTTGGATCCACGGCCAATTTAACGACGTAATTATAGTCGTAAATACTTGGGGGAAAATACACACACAAAAACAGCATTAACATTGTCAACATGGAACACAATAGAAGCAACTAATAAGATTCGGCAAATACAGCTGAAAAAATATGCCCGATTGAAGGGAAGAAAATGTTTTAGTTTTATTTTTTCTCTAGAGAAATGTTTTCTCTCTTTAGCAATAAATCAAAATAAATTTCAAACAATAGTAAAAATTTAAAGCAAGTTACTGATAGTAATGAATGTTGGTTTGTCAGAGAAATAACCTTATAACAATTTTCTGCATGCCCTACTAGGTAGGAGAGAACTCTCTATGAAACCCACTCTAGAGATATTCCTGAGCTCTAAATGAGATTTCTGATCATGAAAACGCTCAGCTGTAAAAATTAAAAAAATTGCACCAAGATTGGGGTGGCAACCATTTTGAATATTCTAAATTTTACCACACTACCAAAAAAATGTTAAATTTATTCTGTATGTTAGACCACACGAGTTCCACCTAACTGAAAATCTCTTTCGTCAAGTAGCTATAGTATTGTCTACCTAATCTCCAGACAAAAGATATAGAGATTCAAAGGGCTCCGTATCTCATTTGATGTTTTATTATTATTATGACTCGAATATTAAGTTATCTTTTTGCAACCAAATAATACAAATAAATTCATAAAAATAAAATATTTAAAAAACTAGTCAATTTCTCAAATATCAGATACTCCCCATCCTATATATATTGGTTAACCAGGAATAAATATAATTACATAAGGGACATACCCTTGGGTGTTCTTTGACTGGAACAAGGACTTTTACAGCTACGCGAACTGGTTTCTCTCTGTAGATGTCAACATATTTTGATTCCTTAACAGGCTTGCCTTTAGCCTGGGCCTTTACCACCTCTGAAACAAAAGAAAAAATGTTAGTTAATTTATTAAAAAAAAAAAAAAAAAAATTGTATTATGTAACATTTTAACAGAAGGTGCTTAATAAAGATGATAAACATGGATAGTACAAATATAAAATATTATGGATAGTACAAATATAAAATATTCATGAACTACGATACAAAGGAATTGTCTTAATTTATGTAGCTCTTGTGTCCATCTTTTGCCTTTTCTTTTTAGGGGAGGTCATGCAAAAACATCTAAAACCACATTCATTGCCAAAATCTGTTTATTTAATTAAAAATAAATAGGAACAGAGATTGATTATTTAAACCTTACAAGGAATATCTTAGAAATGTCGAAGTCTAAAATAAATAATAATTATTTTTTTGCACCAAATCCTAATGGAAAATGGAGACTAAGCACTGTTTAAGTATGTAGATCCTCCTGGTATGTTAAGGTGTCTAGATATCTAAATTATATAGAGATCTCAGACAAAAATGATACTATGCATCACTTGGAGGACATGTGGCCTAGATTGATAAAGCAAGGCCTTCCATTTGGTTATATATATATATATTGTAATGCAATTGGAATG
>KZ807877.1:22416-34568 GCA_000696205.2 Oncopeltus fasciatus | reverse complement strand
GTGGGTGGAAGGGGGGGGGGGAGGTAGAGGTAGGAGGCGGAATGTACAAAGGGAGAGCAGCCTGTTTCAAAAAGGGGCAATAAAAAGGACAAAGGAAAAAAGGAAGGGTATTATTGGGAACAAGTAACTTTGGAACTGGGAAAAATGTTTGAAAGGTTTATTTTGAAGGAGGGCTACTGGTTTTTAGAATGTTGAAAATGTTTGAATAAGTTGAAGAAATTTGATCTATGTCCATTCTGTCGTTAACTGGAGTGTGTTGTAAGTTAATGTGAATGGTTTCGGATAAAAGGCGTTTGTAAAATGTGAACTTAGGGATAGACGTCCTCTCTCGTCTTCAAGTTAGGCAGGTGTGGTCAATTACTGTTTTAATGTTTTTCAATAATTTTTAATAGGTTGTTGTCTGCATGTTTAAATTCTCTTACAATTTTTTTTATATTCATACTTTTGATAACCCATTACATAATGGCAATTCTATATTATAATATTGTAAATTATTATTGTATTCTCATGACCTTGTATTTCTACAGCCCTGAAGATGGCTTACAATGTAAGCCGAAACGATGGCAGATAATCTTTTAAAAAATACACTTTTTTTTTTCAAATTTGTATTTTTTTTTGGATCTAAACCGAACCCCAACTAAAATCATCTAATGATAAAATACATTATTTCAATGAAATACTTAAGAAACAATTTCACTCAATAAAATAGGTACCTGCATTCTCACAAGGTTTTCATTCAAAACAGTTGTATGATACATAAAAAAATAAAAATGATTAAATGAGTAATAATTGGGAACACTAGTTTCATTCAACACAAGTCATTACAGCAATAAATAATGCAAGTTGAATGCGGCCTGGAAATTAGACAAGGACACACGACAAAACACTTGGAATGGGAAACAGTATGAAGGTCTATTTACTTTAAATTAAATACACATATATTAAACACTTGGTGATGAGACTATCCATCTTGGTGGTGAGTGGTCTTGGTGATATCGGCAGGGAGAGTAGACCTAACCATCAATCAAGCTGTCAACACAGAGAGGGGTTAGCAGAACTGATGATGGCAGTTGCTCTCATAGATCTCTTCCCAAGAAATAAATAGCTCATATTAACAACGGACTTGAGTCAAGTTCAGATAACACATGGAAAGTTCTTATTTAGAGAACATTAACTTGGAGGGTAAATTAAACTAGCTCGCAGAAGACAAATTAGAAACTTGATAAAATGCAGGAAAATTGATCATATCACAAGAATGATCAACTGATAGATACAATTCATTATAAAATACAGTATGATGGTTATTTCCAAGGTTTTAAGCTGAACAATTAGGGGGCGCTAGTGCAACTCATTAACATTAGCTTAACAATTAGATAGTTATAGTAGACTTTTTCTAATATTTGAAACAAAGTTTTATAATAATTATGTTGCAGCAAATTTAATTCAATTTTAGTAAAAAAAATAATTGTACAAATGGTATGAAATCTGGGCAGACATGTGGTTTAACAAGTAACAAATATTTAACTTCATATAATCTTGGGAAGAAGATACCAGGTATGCAAGTTTAAAATGTCGTTTACTTCTTAAAATATATACACAGTAATTTAAAAAAAAGTATANATTTTATATATATAAATATATGTGTGTGTGTGTGCAATTTTGGAAACTATATTTTTTAGCTTCCCTAATGTAGGTTAGTGCAAATACCTTGAAATAGTCACATTATGGTACAAAAGTGAATAACTTGATTTCAGTAAAGTACATCTTTTATTCACATGTGTAAAACAAATTTCTATGAAAAAATTTAACAACTTTCACACACAAAACATTTCAATGTATTAAACACTTTCTCACACTCATAACTTCAAAATACAAATTAGCTTTTTGTTAAAATTGAATGTTAAGTGAGTAAAGTTTAGAAAAAAACCAAATTGAATAATTTGTTATTAATGGGCTAAGAAAGTAATAGACGAAAAATTTATTAAAATTAGATTTTTTTTTCTGACTCCCTATGCATTTCTTGCAAAAAATTTAATGTGGGATTACGTACCACAATTAATTTTGTTATTTAAAAATTAAATTATCATTTAATAAAACATATTATTAAAATATAATTAACTTAAAATTTTGTCTACAGGTTTACTTTCATTTCTTCATGAGCACTTTTAGGAAGAATCAACTAGGTAATAATAAAAATTAAGTAAAGAAAACAGAATGTTAAAACCCTACTTTTTAAAAACAATTCAATTTGTGACAAATGACATTCTTTAGAAGAGTATTAATAGTAATTAATTTTAGTAGCAGGATACAGTAATGCACATCTGATAGTTTAATGCTAGTAAATCTTTAAAAGAGCTATGATAAAATACAATCAAATGGTGAGTTTTTTTTACCATAAATATTATTATTAGATGATTTTAGTTGGGGTTCGGTCAAGGTAGATAAAAAAAAAAANCTTAAAATTAGACATTTTTAACACCAAAGAAAGGTATGATACGTCCACGTAAACGACTTAAAAACAACTGACTTTTGTAAACAAATGACTAACAAAAAAAATAGCGTTTAGAGATAAGCAAATCCTTCAATAGGCTAAGAGCGCATTCTATTGGAATTAAAACGACATTTTAAACTTGCATACCTGGTAATTGACTGTGTGGTATAAAAATTATTGAATAGCTTTAATAGTTGGTAGTTATAGCAAGTTCATATAAAATTTAGAACTAGGCTATCACAGAAAGAAGTTAACCATGTGAAAAGATTTGTATGGTAAATAGGGTGTGATTTTTTTAAAAATATTTAAGCATTAGGCTGCCTCAAAATACAATTTTATATGAAGTATTGAGTAAACAATTGGCCATAAAACCAATGGCAATAATAACTACTGTGTATAAGAGTTTTGGGCTACTCAGGCCATATCTAGTCTCTGATGTAATGGCTTCTATAGATTAAAAAAAATATGGCAGTACTAAATAATAAAACAATTTTGTTAAATTCAAAGATTCATTAATTTTTAATTTATCAACCACTAAATT
Organism: Oncopeltus fasciatus; assembly: GCA_000696205.2. Lineage (NCBI taxonomy): Eukaryota > Metazoa > Arthropoda > Insecta > Hemiptera > Lygaeidae > Oncopeltus > Oncopeltus fasciatus. The sequence goes on along the minus strand of KZ807877.1, from coordinate 31,536 downwards.
TTCTTTAAATCAATTCAGCCAACCCTTAGAAAAATTAAGTATGCCATTCACATAATTATAAGGAAAGTTTTGCAGAATTGTTTCATGCATTGATTGAAGTATTTATAATAAGAGGGTGAGCGGGGGAGGGAAAGTAAGGATTTATACCATTCTTGAATTTTCATAGTAAGAAATTAAAATACTAAGTGCTTCAGAGAAGAGAAAAAATTACTAAATTGATATTAACCCAACTCTAGTTAAAAATAAATCCATTGAACTGGGGTTAAGTGAGAAAACTCACATTCCACATGGGTTAAGGGGTTTACTTATTCTTGCCACACCTAGCTGGGGTTACGAAAGCATACAATACTACTTTGGGGTATTCTGATCTGCTCATTAATAAAAGCAATGGCTCGCTTGATTTCCTACAGGAAATCAGGAAATTTACATATACAACATCCATTAATCAACAGAGTTAATTTAACTTTTATTTAATCAGTTGAATAAAATAACTGGTAAGATAATAAATAGTAAAAAAATGTTAGGATACAATACTCACATTAAATTCCTAGTTTACTGAACACTTAACCAACAGCAGGCTATAGCTTAATTGTTTTTTTTTGAACAAATTGAATAAAATAACTGGTAAGATAATAAATAGTAAAAAAATGTTAGGATACAATACTCACATTAAATTCCTAGTTTACTATAGCTTAATTGCTTTTTTTGAACAAAATTTTAAAAATTAAAATTCATGTGGCTTTTTATGAATATTGTTTAGATTACTATTTGAGTTTTTAACAAATTTTTGTCCCACCATAACTCCTAAATGAAGAGATGCCAATAACCCAAAAAATGCAATAAATTTAGTTTTCTTGACCATTTTACACATAAAATCTTCCACTTCCTTGTCACTAACACTCACATCAATTAGTTGGTCATGAATTCTTATCAATAAGATATTTGTTATCTCTAAAGCCTTGGATCATAAATATGGAGGGCTCTAATTAGTATAAACTAATATAAACTCTTGAAATATTAACTGGGCTAATTACTTTAATTAATTAGAATATATAAAATCACTATGTAAATATTTTGTTACCATAAACTATAAATAAAAATTACAAGAAAAAATTAATTAAAACATTGCCCAATGAAATACTAATAATGAATACAGGCAAATGATACTCAATTGACTATGGCTCTGAGGGAGAAAACAAAATAAAAGTTGTAATAAAAATTAAAAATACTGATAACAAATAATAATTAACTAAAATAACAATTTATATGAAAACATTCCTGGACATTAAATATAATTACATACGTCCAATGAAAATATGCATTGTGGGAAAAATTTGTTTTTTCTAAAATCATTTATGAAAGATAAGAGAGAGAAAAAAAGGATTAGTTAAAATAAAAAACTGTAGAAAACAGCTGAGGAGTAAAGGGAGCAAAATCTTCAGGCCTTGAGAGCACATCAAATAATAGAACACCTGAGATAATTTTGACCTTTAATGTGTGGGTGTTAAAGTATTTATAAATTGGGAGGTTTTATATAAACAGGCATACTCCAAAAAGATAAAATTTATATTTGACAACACTTAAAAGAATAAAAGAACATATTTTAAATTATGTGCACAATATACTGAAAGTTCATAACAGAAATGGCAAAACATGACGGTGTAAAACTAATAAAGAATAATGCTATATATAAATGCTGCAGAAGGTAAAGCTAGTAAAAGTTAATATAATAAAGTTCGTTCAAGACTTTCAGAAGGAAAGAGAGGGATAAGTGCTCGACATGCAGTGTTACATTTTGAATATCTTTCTGGATATATTTTCTGTTACCTTATATATAAAAGGCTGGTTCAACTCAAAAGTAACACTTTTCCCCAAAAATCTTATAAAATTATGTCGGAAAAATTAGTAAGGGTTTAGGCCAGGATCAAAAAAATTATATACTCCAAAATTGTTGGGTAATAATAAAATAATTACCCAACAATCTTGCAAGTATTTTAATTTTCAAATTCTGGCCGAACCCTGAGTAATTTCTTTAGCATAAGACTTGGTGGCTAATGAACCTACAACCATGTTAAAAAAATTATAGAGGAAAGAAAGTAAATATTTATCAGTAAGGTCATAGGATAGCTTGATTCCTTTACATCAAATGTTACAAAAAAGTAAATTTAGAATGAATGTTAATAACACTATCTAGACATTTGTATACATAAATAAAACGTAGTAGAATTTAGTTTTTGTTTCCCCTTAGTAGAAATGGTGATCTCACAACATGCAAAATATTCTTTCTCTGTAAGTCATGGCGATGGCTCAAACATAAATAGCTTGTTTTCCTAGAGGGAAATCAACTAAAAAGTCCCACACACGATCTGAGAAATCAAAGCATAATTACCATGCTTCATTATAAATGGATATAAATAAATATAGGTAGTTTAATTTATTTTATGAGTTAAAGTGAACAATGATCACAAATGGCAGGAAAGGATTTGTAAGGGAAGTACAAATAAGCCAATGCAGTTAGATTCATACAACCCCCGTTTGTCTGTAAGTGAAATGTTAGAAAATTATGATGTACACCTCTTTGAGCCCTAGCAGGGCAGGCGTACAACTGGAAATACAGATAAATATGCCAATTTCATGCACCTCATGCCACGATACAGATAATTATATTCTTATGACACATGAACCACAAAAATTCAGAGTAACAGTAATGGTATAATTTAGGCGCCATATAAATGAAAAACAGGAAATTTATTAATGTGTAAACAGATTAGATGGAGGTCAAAAATTCTTTGCTGGGGGATAAAATACAGCTCTCTCGTGAGATTCCTCTGTTATATTTATTGAGGGGGCCTCAACATAAATATATTAAAAACCCAAAATTAAAATCTATCAACAGATCACCTCGATTGTGCTATTTCCACATAAAGATCAAATGTTACAAAAAAAAAAAAGTTCTACAGCAAATGAAATAAGTTGAAGTAAAATTTGAATAGATGAGATAAATGGTAAAAAATAACCGAAGCTAGATTATTGAAATGAGTGTAGGGAATTGCACAGAATCAAATAAATCAATAAATACAGACGGAGCTGCTTCCAAAATGGCTACCACGGCTTATACATATTGCATTTTATACATTTATCTCAACAACAACAATTGAAAAAACCCATACATTATTAAAGTGGCTAATATAAAAAAAAAAGCAATATGAGATGTAAATTATTAACCTGATTTAACATAAATATATTCATGAGAATTGAATGTTATTGTCTAAATACCATGCGGATGAGAATGATTATCAACCAGGTACGTTAAATTATGCAAATAGGTAAAAAAAACATCGAGAAGAACAATAATTAAAACAAAAATTGAGGAAATATGGGCTTAGAGACTTACCGTCTTCAAGAAGCCTCATGGCATTAGGATGAGAGCCGGCTTCGAGTGAGATTTTTTCTTTCAGCAATTCCTTGATGTATTCGTTCATTTTAGCATTGTCTTGAGCTGCTTGCTCTTGTTGTTGCTGCTGCTGCTGTGTTGATTCCATATTATCGGTTTCTGACTCGTTCACCATATATATTAAAATATAATAAACTACGGCAAAAAGCGCTGTGGCTTCAAATTTAAAAAGAAATCTAAATAAAAACCGTAAAGAGTTTGAACTAGGACTTAAAACCAATACTCGAGAGACTTTAACTGGTTGAAATACAGAGTTAAATCAGCGGGAGACGCTTTGTCTTAAAATGGCTGCTTTCAACAAAGGAGGCGTCGCTTTGCCGGCAACTGCCATCTCAATCGTAATCGCATTTATATTTTTCAAATAACTGTAAAAAGTAAATTAAAATCTACAATAAGTAAATATTTAAAAAAATTAGGTGTAATATTAATNTCAAACTTAAAAATAGTATAAAAAAGCAAAGCCAATAAACTAAAAATTAAAAACACATAAAAGGAATATACAGTATTTTATAAATGATAAATTCAGTGAAATCTTCATTGCCATTAGTTAAAAAATTATTTATGGTACAAAAAATACAAAATGCACTAAATGTAGATTAGCAAATGTATTATTTCTTTATTGGTATTTTAATAAATACATGAACTAAAAGTTTCAAAGTTCCTCATAAAGGAGCATTGCAACCATGACAGTACTGGTGTACCAGGCAGTGATTAAGTACTTTTCTCTCTTTAGAGTTGCATGGGTATTGTAAAGGACTGAGTATAGAAAAGGACCGAGAGAAACCTCAGTATATTGGTGATAATTACTCTAAGGGAGTAAAGCACAACATGTAGTCACAGGTTAGTGGAGATTAGGGGAATTGTTAGTGGGGATTGGTAGCAGTACTGGTCAGCGTGCCTCTGAGAAAACGTACCAAATTACATATCTAATATATGTATCAATATTTGGGAGGCAGTTATAGATTTCTGGTGCTGATTTTGGCCAAGGGTACAGGAGTACTGAAGATCTCTCATAATATGACAATTATTTTGATTATTATATTCCCATTTTTATGAAGCTGTTGAGTCTCCCCAATTATGTGGCTTATTAAAGATTTCTTTATATCATCTATTAAGGATATTTCAAAGGGGTTGGGTATATCAAAGGATATATCAAATGATTTGATTTGTAAAAGGGTATATCAAAGTATATAAAATCAAAGGGTATATCAAAGGTGTATAAAAGGAGTTGGGTATATCAAAGGTATTTTATTTATTTATTTTGATTATTATATTCCCTTCTTATGGAGTTGTTAAGTCTGCCTTGATGATGTGGTTTACAAAAGATTTCTTTCAATCATCTTTTAGTTTTATGTATGGATAATGCCACACGCACGCACGAACGCACACACGAACGCACGCACGCACGCACGAACGCGCGCGCGCACGCGCGCACACAAACACACACACACACACACATAAAATAATTTAAAATACAATTTTGATATGCATTATTTCGGAAATTGCTAGATTATAAATGTTAGCAAATTATATCTTACATTTATTATTTTTTGCAATGCTAATAAGAACAAAGCTATTTGGTTTTAAATATTACATCTTCTAAACTGTATACCAATGGCTTGGTTGATTTCAGCCATTAAAAATTTTATCCAGTGGTTTAAAAAAGTAGCTTACATACCGAATTTGGTTTTCTTATTGTAAAAATGTAAAAATTGTAAATGCTAGAGTTCTCTCTCACACACACACACATATGTATGTATATATATAGATAGATTTGAGGCGGCTGTTTGTGAAGATTAGAAAGACATTATCAAAGGTTAGTAAATTTATCAAAAAATTTGCCAAAGAAATATGTTATAAGAATAGAACTCACAAAAGAACACATAAAGACTATTATATTTTTGGGGAAACTGGTCGTCCTTCTTCAGAGGGAAGAAGAAAGCTACTATTTATAAAATTTGCCAGTTACTCTTTAGTTCTCAAATCTTAATTACTTTTGTAGGTATACTAGATTTGAAAGGAAAAAAAAAGTTAAATCTTAAAAAAAGAATATGTAAATACTGTCAGGAATAATTAGGTTCGGTGATGATCAGAACTAAGGAGTGCGATTCATTTCAAAGTTTACTAACTTGATCATGTTTCCAAAAGTATCATAAAGGGAATCCCGAACTTTGACAATTTGATATGATATAACTTAAATATAAAGTTTTGAGAGGTTATTTAAGGAATTTATAATTTTAATGCCTAAATATACCAAAAATAGTTCTCTAATTACAATAAGTTACCATTACAGAAACCACACAAGACTTTAGCGCTTAGTTTCTCTCCAATGACTCCACTAAAAGCGTTTACATCTATATAGACCCTGTCAGAACCGACATTCCAGTCTTCACCTCTGATCATGCTAGTCTTAAAACAACTTTGTTATTGTATTTTTCTCATTGTTTGTCAATATCAGTAAAGTTCTTTATTTTTTAATCTCTGAATTAATTGGGGCCTGATTCTAGGGGCTAGTACTGTTGGAGTAAGAACCAGAAGTCCAGCCTAAAAGAAGATTGACACAGTTCCAAACAGATAGACACAGGGAGAACAGAGGAAATAGCACATCTTGTTGAAAGATCTAGGAGTTACCTACAACTGGGGTATCTTTATACCTATCTTGCTAGCTGATACCTTGTTCTGTCACCTATTCCCCCTGTTTCATTCTGATGGACATAAATGTGAGTAATGACGAATGCTATTATTATAAACCCCGATAGATCAATGAGCGGAAAAGGGAAAACCACTAGACATGACTCAATTCAGACTGATAATGATGAGTGGGGAAGTACTTATCCTTCCTGCTTTATATTGGTAAATATATTCCATCAAAATCGTTTTATGTACAAACGTTAGAGAACATAAACTTCGAAATATTGAATTTGAGCATATAACGTTCTAAAAAGTTACTAACTGCATAAAAGACGATAATATCAATATTGTCAATTTTATTCTTCCTCTAAACCTCACTTTTCCCTTATCTGACTTACTAATAACGAACTCATTCAATTTAATGTGATAAATAATCAATAAATCCTAAAAACTGAATTTGGTTCTATATTAACTGTTTACTCTCTATTCTACATGTTACCATGGAAAAAATCAAACTATTCTCGTTGATACCATGTCGCAACTTATGTTAAATTTTAGCGGGTCTTCACGGAAGCTTCATTGGAGAAGCTAAAATTGTAGTCGTTCAAACGTGTTTATACTAGATGCGCTCTCGCACACATTTACAGATGTTGGTTTTGAAACATTTAGGAACAAATCAGTTCATGAATGTCACAATAACTGTCGATGGGGGGTATGGGGTTAAAGAGATCAAAATTTAATATCTTTGTTATTGTCAGCTTATTATATTAAAAAATAACTGATTATCGGTTTTTTCACTTACGGGAAAAGTTTAAAAAAGGAGAAAAAAAATCCTCTGCACAGCTCTATGAATACTTCCAAACTACTTGAAGAATAAAATACATTTTTTAAATAATACAATTTTTAACAACCATATTTTTTGTTTTTCCAACGTGAGAACTTTGAAGATCGTCAAAATTTCTTGATTCCACTATGGGAAGTTTTGGTTAAACTAGATGTTTGTAATTCAGTCCTTAATTAGTCATTAGTTCTCCATAACTTTTAGGGTTCCATAATTTTTCATATTGAAAATTTTTGAAGTGAAAACATCCGCCAGATAGAAGTTGTTTACCTCACAGGAGATGATCTTCATTAAAAGGAACATAGATAATAGTAAATGACTAAATTAAATTTCAAAACTGAAAGGACAATAAAGGGGAAATTTAATGACTGGGGCTGATTTTAGGCCAACCAAGAGGGAAAGCATTCAGCCCTCCCACCAGTTTTAATTTCTTTCTTATCATGCACCTTTTTAAAAATTATCTAGAACATTTTGCTAGAGAATTAAGTTTTCACACCAATTATGACTATCACTTTTTAAATATGATGACATAATTTCCCCTCAATGACATCTAATTACACCCGGTAACAAATTTGCGTATTGGTTTAGAAAAAGAAAAAAAAATCCCATATTCTAGATTAGTTTTTTTAATTTTAAAACTAGGAGAGCTTGATCAGTTATCTTAGAAAAATTCTTAAATATTTTCTTAAAAAGGCAGTTTATATAATAAGAAAAAAAAAATTAGGCAATATTATCATTGGAAAATTACATTTTGGAGCTATTTCTTTGTATACCTTGTTTTGTAACACTTAAGAAATTTTGACTTTCCTCTTAACTTCTCTCTCCTCCCACTCAGCCTAGCTCACATTTATTAATAAGCACATTCTGTTTTGAGAAAAGAAAGAAGAAAAATAAGTTTAAATATTTACTTAATTTTTAAAATTTCTGTTGCTATTGGGCACAGCACATAATTTTGAATGGGTCAGTTTTTTTTACTTATACATAGAATAAGTGAAGATTCCAAAATTGGTTTCAGAGAGACAGTACCATTGGAAATAGTTGATTTCCTTGAGGGAAATCTGCTAGAACAGGGAAGTATCATAACAGTAGTTAAATATTGCCTTATCATTTTAAAATTAAAAACCAAATAATATTTCATCAAAATATATCAAGTTATTTCAAGAATTATACTTCACATTTGAGATTTAAATTATTGAAATACTTTTTAATAAAATGCAAATTCCAGTATAATTTTTTTCAAAATAAGCAAGGGAAGAGATACTTAGGAAGAAGTTATTAATGCTCAAATTTTGGACAGTTATTATTGAGTAAAGATTAATATATAATATGGTTAGAGGTTCGTCGGCCGTCGAGTCTTATGCTGTAGGAATTAGTCAGTGTTTCGGCCTGGATCAGAAAAATAAAATATTCCAAAATTGTTGAGTAATTATTTTATTATTGCCGACATTTCGACTTAACTTATAAGTCATCATCAGGGTGATAGTGATGACAGGAGAGATCTCTGAGGCAGTTTCAGAGACAGACATTTCAGAGTGCAGAGCTCAACTTTTTTTTTTGCAGAGCTTTCGCATATCTTGTGATGGCTTCTTCAGGGTTGAATGGAGAATATGATTTATTAGCATTCATTAATTGGGTTTAAAAGCATTTAAAATGCAAAGGATCTTTAAGCTTTAACCTCATTCAAAACCATGTCTCAATAATTTAAATATCATCCAGAAAAACTCCATAATGTAATATAATTATTTAAATAAGCTTAGTTTTATTTGTAGCCAAAGTTTTTATTTTTTTTGTAAGTTATAAATACCGTTTATAGAGCATTTTTAAATTTTAGTGATTAAAATTTTTGATGTCTAATACGTAGGATATTCGAGAAAAAAAAAATCTGTCAAGAGGACAACCTTAATATCTAATTCCTTGAGAATTTACTAAAATAAATAAATTAAAAAATATTAAATTGAACAATAGGACAATTTGTAGCGACGTTTTTTCCAAGATTAATAAAAGAAATTGTTATAAGTACATGACAATTAAAGATCCCCTCTTTGTTCTTATAATCCTGAGATGGCACTTATGTAGCTGAAACCCTTGAGCTTAATAATAAAATATAGAGAGAGACAAATGGAGCTAGTGGTTTATTAATGATTACTAAAGTATAATAATAGAGGCTGTCAAATATTATATAATTATAATTCTT
>KZ807877.1:10497-21605 GCA_000696205.2 Oncopeltus fasciatus | reverse complement strand
AGTATAAAAAAGCAAAGCCAATAAACTAAAAATTAAAAACACATAAAAGGAATATACAGTATTTTATAAATAATAAATTCAGTGAAATCTTCATTGCCATTAGTTAAAAAATTATTTATGGTACAAAAAATACAAAATGCACTAAATGTAGATTAGCAAATGTATTATTTCTTTAGTGGTATTTTAATAAATACATGAACTAAAAGTTTCTCATAAAGGAGCAACCATGAGAGTACTGGTGTACCAGGCAGTGAATAAGTACTTTTCTCTCTTTAGAGTTGCATGGGTATTGTAAAGGACTGAGTATAGAAAAGGACCGAGAGAAACCTCAGTATATTGGTGATAATTACTCTAAGGGAGTAAAGCACAACATGTAGTCACAGGTTAGTGGAGATTAGGGAAATCGTTAGTGGGGATTGGTAGCAGTACTGGTCAGCGTGCCTCTGAGAAAACATACCAAATTACATATCTAATATATGTATCAATATTTGGGAGGCAGTTATAGATTTCTGGTGCTGATCTTGGCCAAGGGTACAGGAGTACTGAAGATCTCTCATAATATGACAATTATTTTGATTATTATATTCCCATTTTTATGAAGCTGTTGAGTCTCCCCAATTATGTGGCTTATTAAAGATTTCTTTATATCATCTATTAAGGATATTTCAAAGGGATTGGGTATATCAAAGGATATATCAAATGATTTGATTTGTAAAAGGGTATATCAAAGTATATAAAATCAAAGGGTATATCAAAGGTGTATAAAAGGAGTTGGGTATATCAAAGGTATTTTATTTATTTATTTTGATTATTATATTCCCTTCTTATGGAGTTGTTAAGTCTGCCTTGATGATGTGGTTTACAAAAGATTTCTTTCAATCATCTTTTAGTTTTATGTATGGATAATGCCACACGCACGCACGAACGCACACACGAACGCACGCACGCACGCACGAACGCGCGCGCGCACGCGCGCACACAAACACACACACACACACACATAAAATAATTTAAAATACAATTTTGATATGCATTATTTCGGAAATTGCTAGATTATAAATGTTAGCAAATTATATCTTACATTTATTATTTTTTGCAATGCTAATAAGAACAAAGCTATTTGGTTTTAAATATTACATCTTCTAAACTGTATACCAATGGCTTGGTTGATTTCAGCCATTAAAAATTTTATCCAGTGGTTTAAAAAAGTAGCTTACATACCGAATTTGGTTTTCTTATTGTAAAAATGTAAAAATTGTAAATGCTAGAGTTCTCTCTCACACACACACACATATGTATGTATATATATAGATAGATTTGAGGCGGCTGTTTGTGAAGATTAGAAAGACATTATCAAAGGTTAGTAAATTTATCAAAAAATTTGCCAAAGAAATATGTTATAAGAATAGAACTCACAAAAGAACACATAAAGACTATTATATTTTTGGGGAAACTGGTCGTCCTTCTTCAGAGGGAAGAAGAAAGCTACTATTTATAAAATTTGCCAGTTACTCTTTAGTTCTCAAATCTTAATTACTTTTGTAGGTATACTAGATTTGAAAGGAAAAAAAAAGTTAAATCTTAAAAAAAGAATATGTAAATACTGTCAGGAATAATTAGGTTCGGTGATGATCAGAACTAAGGAGTGCGATTCATTTCAAAGTTTACTAACTTGATCATGTTTCCAAAAGTATCATAAAGGGAATCCCGAACTTTGACAATTTGATATGATATAACTTAAATATAAAGTTTTGAGAGGTCATTTAAGGAATTTATTATTTTAATGCCTAAATATACCAAAAATAGTTCTCTAATTACAATAAGTTACCATTACAGAAACCACACAAGACTTTAGCGCTTAGTTTCTCTCCAATGACTCCACTAAAAGCGTTTACATCTATATAGACCCTGTCAGAACCGACATTCCAGTCTTCACCTCTGATCATGCTAGTCTTAAAACAACTTTGTTATTGTATTTTTCTCATTGTTTGTCAATATCAGTAAAGTTCTTTATTTTTTAATCTCTGAATTAATTGGGGCCTGATTCTAGGGGCTAGTACTGTTGGAGTAAGAACCAGAAGTCCAGCCTAAAAGAAGATTGACACAGTTCCAAACAGATAGACACAGGGAGAACAGAGGAAATAGCACATCTTGTTGAAAGATCTAGGAGTTACCTACAACTGGGGTATCTTTATACCTATCTTGCTAGCTGATACCTTGTTCTGTCACCTATCCAGAACTTGAGGATGACATAAACTTCTTAAGGAGTGATTATAATTCGGCGTAGAGTGGGGTTCAAGAACGACTTACTCCCATGGCCGTGCTTTGTATAATGCTATCTCCTCTCACAATCTTTCCACATTGTCCGTCCTCTTTTACCTATATATATATATACATTTTATAAAACAAATAATTCAAACTTAAAAATAGTATAAAAAAGCAAAGCCAATAAACTAAAAATTAAAAACACATAAAAGGAATATACAGTATTTTATAAATGATAAATTCAGTGAAATCTTCATTGCCATTAGTTAAAAAATTATTTATGGTACAAAAAATACAAAATGCACTAAATGTAGATTAGCAAATGTATTATTTCTTTATTGGTATTTTAATAAATACATGAACTAAAAGTTTCTCATAAAGGAGCAACCATGAGAGTACTGGTGTACCAGGCAGTGAATAAGTACTTTTCTCTCTTTAGAGTTGCATGGGTATTGTAAAGGACTGAGTATAGAAAAGGACCGAGAGAAACCTCAGTATATTGGTGATAATTACTCTAAGGGAGTAAAGCACAACATGTAGTCACAGGTTAGTGGAGATTAGGGGAATTGTTAGTGGGGATTGGTAGCAGTACTGGTCAGCGTGCCTCTGAGAAAACGTACCAAATTACATATCTAATATATGTATCAATATTTGGGAGGCAGTTATAGATTTCTGGTGCTGATCTTGGCCAAGGGTACAGGAGTACTGAAGATCTCTCATAATATGACAATTATTTTGAGTATTACATTCCCATTTTTATGAAGCTGTTGAGTCTCCCCAATTATGTGGCTTATTAAAGATTTCTTTATATCATCTATTAAGGATATTTCAAAGGGGTTGGGTATATCAAAGGATATATCAAATGATTTGATTTGTAAAAGGGTATATCAAAGTATATAAAATCAAAGGGTATATCAAAGGTGTATAAAAGGAGTTGGGTATATCAAAGGTATTTTATTTATTTATTTTGATTATTATATTCCCTTCTTATGGAGTTGTTAAGTCTGCCTTGATGATGTGGTTTACAAAAGATTTCTTTCAATCATCTTTTAGTTTTATGTATGGATAATGCCACACGCACGCACGAACGCACACACGAACGCACGCACGCACGCACGAACGCGCGCGCGCACGCGCGCACACAAACACACACACACACACACATAAAATAATTTAAAATACAATTTTGATATGCATTATTTCGGAAATTGCTAGATTATAAATGTTAGCAAATTATATCTTACATTTATTATTTTTTGCAATGCTAATAAGAACAAAGCTATTTGGTTTTAAATATTACATCTTCTAAACTGTATACCAATGGCTTGGTTGATTTCAGCCATTAAAAATTTTATCCAGTGGTTTAAAAAAGTAGCTTACATACCGAATTTGGTTTTCTTATTGTAAAAATGTAAAAATTGTAAATGCTAGAGTTCTCTCTCACACACACACACATATGTATGTATATATATAGATAGATTTGAGGCGGCTGTTTGTGAAGATTAGAAAGACATTATCAAAGGTTAGTAAATTTATCAAAAAATTTGCCAAAGAAATATGTTATAAGAATAGAACTCACAAAAGAACACATAAAGACTATTATATTTTTGGGGAAACTGGTCGTCCTTCTTCAGAGGGAAGAAGAAAGCTACTATTTATAAAATTTGCCAGTTACTCTTTAGTTCTCAAATCTTAATTACTTTTGTAGGTATACTAGATTTGAAAGGAAAAAAAAAGTTAAATCTTAAAAAAAGAATATGTAAATACTGTCAGGAATAATTAGGTTCGGTGATGATCAGAACTAAGGAGTGCGATTCATTTCAAAGTTTACTAACTTGATCATGTTTCCAAAAGTATCATAAAGGGAATCCCGAACTTTGACAATTTGATATGATATAACTTAAATATAAAGTTTTGAGAGGTTATTTAAGGAATTTATAATTTTAATGCCTAAATATACCAAAAATAGTTCTCTAATTACAATAAGTTACCATTACAGAAACCACACAAGACTTTAGCGCTTAGTTTCTCTCCAATGACTCCACTAAAAGCGTTTACATCTATATAGACCCTGTCAGAACCGACATTCCAGTCTTCACCTCTGATCATGCTAGTCTTAAAACAACTTTGTTATTGTATTTTTCTCATTGTTTGTCAATATCAGTAAAGTTCTTTATTTTTTAATCTCTGAATTAATTGGGGCCTGATTCTAGGGGCTAGTACTGTTGGAGTAAGAACCAGAAGTCCAGCCTAAAAGAAGATTGACACAGTTCCAAACCGATAGACACAGGGAGAACAGAGGAAATAGCACATCTTGTTGCAAGATCTAGGAGTTACCTACAACTGGGGTATCTTTATACCTATCTTGCTAGCTGATACCTTGTTCTGTCACCTATCCAGAACTTGAGGATGACATAAACTTCTTAAGGAGTGATTATAATTCGGCGTAGAGTGGGGTTCAAGAACGACTTACTCCCATGGCCGTGCTTTGTATAATGCTATCTCCTCTCACAATCTTTCCACATTGTCCGTCCTCTTTTACCTACTGGACCATTGAGATAAACCGTCTTCCTGACATCCTAGATTTCTTCATATGTATAAATCTTATTCCTTTCCATCACTCCATCGAAACTTTCAATAAACATTTATCTGACCACAACCCTGTCCTCCTTACACTGTCTCTCACACCCATCCCTAGACAACTGCCACTAACCTTAATAAGTGGTCCCTTTGACTGGCCACTTTTTAGAACTCTCCTAGAAGAGTCACTTGACCTCGGAATCTTCTTAAAGTCATCTGAAGAGGTGGATGATGGTGCCTTGTTCCAGAAGCACAGGCATCTCTCAGAACACATGAAAAATAACCTACCACCTCGTCCCGTAAAACACAAACTAGGTGTTTTACAAAATAAGTTTTATAATGCTTCCTTGTCAAGCCTGTCAGGAGCGGGCATGTCCCTTTGTACTGTCACTCGCAGAACCCTGAAACTTCATTAACCTTCCGCCCCCTTACTTCGAGAAGATGGTTCCTCGGCCTCTTCCGACAGAGACAAGGCCTTAATGTTTGCTGTTGTCACCTCAAGCAAATAATCACTTCTCGTCCAGATCCCGATACTTTGTCCAATAGCATAGAGGTTGAGGAGACACAATTAGCTCCTATATCCTTGCCTATTAAGGCAGTGACACCTTCTGAGGTCATTATATAGTCCTAAGCGCAAATCATCCGGCTATGACTTGATCATTGGACTAATACTTCTTAATCTCCTATAAAAAGCAATTTTTTCCTGATTTACCTCTAAAATTGTATCCTTCGAACCACCCACTTTCCATTTCTCTGGAAATTTTCTCAAATCATCCTGTTTCCCATACCGGGAAAACCTACTTCTAACATATAATCTTCCTATCGACCAATCAGCCTCCTTTCCTTACTATCTAAGGTTTCGAGAAAATTATTTTACCGCAAATTCGTCATATATCCTTCCTAACCATCAATTTTGCTTCCAGTCCCAGCATTCTCCTATGCAACAGGTGTTTTACGTTTTTGATTTCATTTCTTCTTCATTTGAGAAAAGAGCATACTGTTCTAGTGCATTCTTAAACGTTGCTCGTGCATTTGATCGTATATGACATAATGGTTTATTGAATAAACTTAAGAGCATATTCCCAAGCACCATACACCTCTTCCTTAAATCTTTTCTTTATAACCGTTTCCTTAGGATCCGGCAAAGATCTGATAATACCGAAATTTTTTTTCCAAATTTTCAATCAATGTGTCTCTCTTATATTATTATCGAAATAAAAATTATATTGTAATGCTCTTTTTTTTAATATAATATTTTAGGATCTTTGATCTGAACGTCAGAATATATTATGTGATTCTCATCCCCCAAGACTCGTCGGCTAAAAATAATTTTATATTTACTAATTATAAGACATTTTATTAATTTTGATTGTTTTATACAAAGAGAAATGAAATGTTCGTCGCTCCTTCTCGCTCACATTCTTCAAATCCCAGCTATACTCCGCATTCTCATACAGAAGCTCGTGATAGGATTGATCACTCCCGGCTAAAGCAAAGGATTTTGTCGCTTCTTCCTCATCAGATCCTCCAGTCTCTGGAACTCGATCCCTCTAAATATTCGTCGCTCCTCCTCGCTCACATCCTTTAAATCCCAGCTATACCCCTCATACTCAAACAGAAGCTCGTGATAGGATTGATCACTCCCGACTAAAGCAAAGGATTTAGTCGCTTCTTCTTCTTCTTCAGATCCTCCAGTCTCTGGAACGAAAATCCCTCTAAATATTCGTCGCTCCTCCTCGCTCACATCCTTTAAATCCCAGCTATACTCCTTATACTCAAACAGAAGCTCGTGAAAGGATTGATCACTCCCGACTAAAGCAAAGGATTTAGTCGCTTCCTCTTCAGATCCTCCAGGTTCTGGAACTCGATCCCTCTAAACATTCGTCGCTCTTCCTCGTTCACATCCTTCAAATCCCAGCTATTTCAACATCTCATCTCTGTACAATTGGGTATCAGGAACTGCTAAACTGTATCTTGTTTAATTTTTTTTATCATGATTAATTGTTATGCTATTAGTTTTCATTTTCATTGTTTCTTCTTGTGTAGCACTCATTTTCTTTTTATACACCTATTTTTATTACCCCCCGTATGCCTTTGTTTTTTATTTTCAACACTTTTTTCTCCTATTTCTTAATTTGTACAATAAGTTATGAATATTGTCATAGTTTTGTTCAAAATATTTTATATTATTAGCCTATTGTTTATTTGTACTTTTTATTTTTATTGTTGCCACTAGGTCAGAATTAGCTATACTGTTAGCTGTGACTTAGCTTCGTTGTTGTTCAAGGGGACTTTTGTCCCAGAATAAAGCTTTTTTTTCTTTCTTTCTTTCAAGGGTGCATTGGAGCCTACTGAAAGGGTTAAGATTAAGTCAATCCAAATGTATCAAAGTAATGCACTTTGGAAAAACATCGAAACGAAAAACTCAGTTGTGTAAGTAAACTCAACAATATTCTATATTTGTTTCTCATACTCAACAGTTACTTGTGTTCTGCTTAAAGTTCTTAATTTATTTGGAAATTAAATTAATAACTTTAAGCATATTTTGGATATTAAAATATTAATCAGTAGGCTAATTAAAAATATGGAACGTTTTTTATTTTCGTGAAGAGAGGATTGTCGGGAATTCGGTCATGGTGGTTGAGCAATTAAAAACAAATTTGTAACCAAAATAGTTTTTATTTTAGCCAACGTTTCGACCTGAATTTGAGGCCTTCATCAAGGCTGAATATGAAAGAGAAATATATTGACTGTACCAAACCTTGAGAAACGACTTTTAGCCGAGTCTATTCACATACATTTAAAACATAACCCCATTAATGACCAAACATAGAAAGACTATATTGCTTCCACATACAATAATATTTTTCACATCTTAAAACAAAAATCATAATAAGACCACCCCATTTTTCCCCTCTCACTTCTTTACAGCGATATGTCCTGAACCTCAAACCTTTTAAACCGTCTCATCCTTTCCTCACTCCTACGTCCGTTTCCCGTTCCTTTCCACAACTCTCAAATAAAATTGTTAAACACAGATCAGTCACAATGTAGATTCAGTTGAGCACGAATCTCTCTCTCTCTCTCCCCATCACCCTACTTGGTATGTAAACTTACGAATTTTATTAATAATTTTTTATTTACAATATGTTTAATATCCATTTCGATAAATCGACTACCCACTGTTTTATATTTTCATTCATTAATATTTTTTTTATTATCATATACAGACCAGTTTCTATATTATTTTGTATGTTTCTCTTTCATATTCAGCTCTGATGAAGGCCTGAAATCCAGGCCGAATCGTTGGCTAGAATAAAATCTTTTTTGGTTACAAATTAGTTTTTAATTGCTCAACCACCATGACCGAATTCCCGACAATCCTCTCTTCATAGAACTTGACGGTCAACTATTCATTCCACGGTTTTTCTTTTCTTTCCCAATTATCCATGGCTGAATACAAGTTTATTTTGTCTTGTGAAAGGCTCTCTTAGAACTCACTAATAGAATGCGTATCTAGGATTCGTGAGGGATATATTCACCGAGTTGCGTGAAGGATACTCTAGTTTCTTACATGTAAAGGGGTCCTTCAGCACTAATTTGTCCCCGAGGAGTGGCGAAGAGAAGCGAGGCCCGGAAGGCACATGGAACGAACCTCCAATTAGTCTGGCGAGACACTTCAAACATGGAAGATGCTTTTCATTAGTGCCAAATCTAAGTGCTTCCGAGGTGTTCTCAGGCGAATTTGTGTAAGAAGGGCGCCCTCCACAGTCTTCTGCTAGTTCCTGAGGGATACGTCGGCAATGTCCTATAAACATAACCAATGTGATAGGTGCCGGTTGTTTATATGCACCCTCACTACATATACATGTATGTATACACGATGAGATTTCATTTACATGTCGGAGAGAACCACAAAAGAGAAGGAATGACCACTAAGGTTTCCTCTAGACTGACCGGAAAGATAAGTGTGGGTGAGATCATGGAGACATTCGTAAATTTCTTCTTTAGTCAGTTTTTTTATAAATATTATAGAGAATACAAATTTTAAAACAATATGTTTTGTTCTGAACATTTTTTTTTTCGATAATTGAAATATTTAATGAAGATATTAAGACTTTGGTGGAACATAATAGATGAAAACTTCTATTTTTTGTTGTTCATGTACCTGATTTATTTATTTTTTTTATTTATTAGTTGACTCTTCTCTTTCAGCATTAAGACTCCATTCCTGCAATACAAGTTGACTTAAGTATTCCAATATTGTAAGAATCAAGTAATCTAATATTTGTCAGTTTTAGTCACTCAATAATAGGGAGGTAATCTTTAACCAATAATCGTAGGCTTTATTCATCCAATATTGAGAGGCTCTATTTTTTAAATATTAGTTGTCTCAATTATTGATCTAGTATAGGTAGGTTCATTTATTATTATATTAAGAGGCTGTATATTGATGTACGCTATTTATTATAATACATATTTTGTATTAATTAATGTTTTATTTTATCAGATAACTTGTTAATTGATGGAATTTTTGCGGATTTGAATAGATGATTATTATTTATCGTAAGTTCATATAATTAATAAAAACTCTAGTCTACCAAATACTTCTAATTAGTGTATTTCAATCGTACAGGATTGGAAGACTCATCTCAAAATGATCAAACCACGCGAAATGCCATCCACCTTCAGACACACTTTTGAAGCATTGCTTACATCTTTATCGAAATGTCTGAGCGTCGGCATCGAAACCATGCATTCCTATCACGTGATTATTAAATGAAAAGTTCCAATTTTTTCAACTTGAGTTCCTCTAACATCAGTCTTCCACAGAAGGGCGCCATATATAATTAAAATATATAATAACATTGAATATAATATTCACTAAAAATTTAAACAAAATAGATCAGTATATGTTCAAATCAAAGAATTATCTGGAAGTTTATACTGCAGATGTATGTTTGTGGTCTCGCTTTCCAACAAGATTTTATGTTTAGCCTTCGAAAGGCCTCTCCGCCCTCAACTCTTATTTAGTTTGGTGAAGGGGAGGGAGATGTTGAGAGATGGCGTAAAAAAGTCCCTTTTGCAAGTGTGTCTTTACACATCACATAGGAATTGTTTCTCATACCCCATTGGTTAGCTCTTGAGAGGTTTCGCGATAGAATGGAAACCTATCACTGGTAGGAGTCTCAATCACCCCATGGTAGAAAGATTTTTAATTTTCTTATTTGATTATAGTAGGGGTGTAGCAATTGTACGTAAAACTTCTATATAGAGAAAAATTATTAGTTATTATAAAGCCCTAATTGACCAATCCCCAAGTCACGCCTTATTTTTAAACAAGTAAATTGTAGCTAAAGAAAAAATAAGTAGTTGATGTAGAAATAAGGAGACCCGACTTCGTCCTTTGTAAACACGGAAATAGTAACTAATTTTCATTATCCAACTAATTTTAACCGAAGTTATCTACGGCTTTATTCACTATAATTAATAAAAATTTATCTCCCTCATACTCAAACAGAAGCTCGTGATAGGATTGATCACTCCCGACTAAAGCAAAGGATTTAGTCGCTTCTTCTTCAGATCCTCCAGTCTCTGGAACTCGATCCCTCTTAATATTCGTCGCTCCTCCTCGCTCACATCCTTTAAATCCCAGCTATACTCCTCATACTCAAACAGAAGTTCGTGATAGGATTGATCACTCCCGACTAAAGCAAAGGATTTAGTCGCTTCTTCTTCAAATCCTCCAGTCTCTGGAACGAAAATCCCTCTAAATATTCGTCACTCTTCCTCGTTCACATCCTTCAAATCCCAGCTATTTCAACATCTCATCTCTGTACAATTGGGTATCAGGAACTGCTAAACTGCATCTTGTTTTATTTTTTTTATCATGATTAATTGTTATGCTATTAGTTTTCATTTATTATTTATTATTATACACCTATTTTTATTACCCCCCGTATGCCTTTGTTTTTTATTTTCAACACTTTTTTCTCATATTTCTTAATTTGTACAATAAGTTATGAATATTGTCATAGTTTTGTTCAAAATATTTTATATTATTAGCCTATTGTTTATTTGTACTTTTTATTTTTATTATTGCCACTAGGTCAGAATCAGCTCAACTGTTAGCTATGACCTTTTTGTTATTCAAGGGAACTTATGTCTCAGAGTAAAATTCTCTATTTCTTTCTTTCTTTCCCTCATTTCATTTTAATTTTTTGTTAAAAATCAATGAAATTAAATCTTTGAGTATGGTATAA
>KZ807876.1:273386-301250 GCA_000696205.2 Oncopeltus fasciatus | reverse complement strand
TATTTTTTATATTTATTTAAAGTTTTGAATTTAATTTTTAATAATTGGAGCAACCGACATGTTTGTTATTAAAATAACAAAGGTCCTTTATATCAAGCATCAAGAATAATTCCTGTGCTGACTCCTTCATTATTTTTAGACACGTTTGTGTAAATTGATGGGAAAGGGGAAAACCAAGAAAATATTTGTAATTAATAAGAATTTTTTGTGCAAGGGCACAAAATAAAAAATCTAACTGTGTCAGCCAGGACTCGAACCTGGATCTTCTGCTATCCGGGCCGTGGCTTTTTCCATTAACGCTACCGAGACAAGTCCGATAAGTTATTAAATTCCCTGCACTGTTGTCGAGAGTCTAACCTCCGAGGCCGACGAATATATCCTCTTATGCTCGAAGGAACTGACATTGTCAATCTGTTTAAATGGCTCTTGTTATTTATTTTATATTTTAATTTTATAGATATTATTTTTTATATAATTTAGTCGAGCAGGTACAACTGCAGGTGAATACAGACAGTGACAGTAAACACATGTATTTGGCCCCGAGGATGGACAATGTCCGACAACGCTCACCGACAGAAGATGGTTTGCGGAAAACAATGAAGACGAATAATAGAAGGTATGATAGTTCTATATTCATTGGTAGTCATGATAACCCTTTAGACTAATATTTTTATTTGAGTACTCTACGAACTATTAAAATTTGATTTTTTTTTGTAGTGAACATTAAGGATTATCAAGAAAATGACGGAGTTTCTTCAGGGAATAATCCACCCTCAGAAACGACCATCACTTCAATAGTAAAGCTTTTAGAAATAGTTCAGAAGCAAGTACTACGGATTTAGACTGTAATACATCTTCGCTTAAGGAGAATACGAAACCAGAATTACATGCAAAAGAAGATTTATAGTCAAATATACTAGACCAGAATTTAAAAAACAAATTGTTCCAATACAATCAGACCTCTAATGTGTTACTTCAAGCGGACGATATTGGAAGAAATAATTTATTGCCGCTAATAGAATTCGTTGGTAGTCAAGAAATGCAAAGCACTCTTGGTATTAAAACTGTCTTTAGTTATACTGTAAGCGAGTCTCTTTTGGATCAAGGCTTACCTCAAAAATCTTTTGAAATTAATGAATATGTCAAAAGTGTCAATATTTCTACGACAGGTATTGGAACTAATTTAAAAATGCTACTAGATTCTATGAATGATGAAAAACTGTGACAACTCCTAAAAACTCGTTAAATGATCTTCCATCATCATCATCTCTTTTTCCCCTGAATCAGTTAACATAGTGCTTGATAATATTCGTAATCCACTGTCTTTACAAGAATCAAAAATAACTCATATAGAGGATCCATGTGAATAATTTATTCTAAATCAGAGTAATAGATTAGTGAAGGACCCAAGTACAGTTATCAATGCATCAAATAAATTAAATGTGGATCAAAACTGTGAGACTCGTAAAATAAATAAATCTGAGTTTGATTCCATTGGTTATTTATGTAAATCAGTTAATAAAGTAGTTTTGAATACACCAAGTCTAGAAAGTGGTCGTGTGCCTCAATCTGAAAGCAGCGAATCTAATTTCAATTCCTCATTGGAGACCAATGAAGTCCTTAAAACTAATGAAGTTGTTAAATACTTCAAGGCAGGACGCAGGTTGTACTTCAAATTTTGATAATGCTGGGGTTTGTGTCATTTTGCATCAATCTGAAGAAAGTGTGTCTGAAGTTGATTCTTCTTTAAAAGTTGGTACTTTATTTAAATCTGTAAGTGATACCCACTTGTAATCAAACAAGTATGGACGAAAGTTATCGAAATCAATCTGTAAAGGAAACTTCTGACTTTGATACCTCAGTGTGCACTTCCAATTTATTTAAATCAGTTAATGAATCTAATTTGAATTTGTCGCTTATTAATGTTTGTAGATCTGTTACTGAATCCTCAATGGATTTGAACGATTTATTCTATCCTGATAGTATTCAAACCATTCATCCTCTTGAGAAATTGAATGCCCAAGAAAAATTAGTATCACTAGAACTTTGGGTCTTAATAAGTAAAATGTTTCAATGAATGCAGATAGAACTATGACAGAAAATTGTATTCTGAGCTCTTCAAATTCTAATAGTTCCTGTGAATTAGATGAAAATTCCAAAGGGTACCTTCAAGAAGAGATTGTCGGTGCAAATCTTAACAGTATTTCAGATGATTATGATATATTATTTGAAAAATTAAAAAAAACCCTTAAATTCAGCATTTGATAATACGGGATGCTCCAGTTTTGAGTATTCTTTGGAAGCAGTACTAAATTTATCTTTTCATTCTGCCACTATGAATGAACAAGATTAGACTGAAACTGAAAAAACATCTGCTGATTTACCAACTGTAAGTGAAATTTCTTCTACAACAGTTGATATTTTTAGTATCAATAAAATGAAAAATGTTTCTGAGATTGATTAATATTTAGATAGTGGTGATAGACTTCATACAACTGAAAATTATGACAATGTAACTTCCAAAAATTGTGAATTGGTTCTAACTGATTTCAAAAATGAGGAAGGAAAGAAAAATATTCTATTAAAAGAAAATGCAATGTTGGAGAAGTCCGTAACGAGGAATAAAGCAGGAGACATGACATACAACGTATTAATAACATTTTTTGAAAAACTTGTAGGATATCATGTTACTAAACATGATCATAAATATTTATTTTGTTAACGGCTTTTTTCACATTTCGATGATCGGTATGGGACAAATTCTTATATTAAACTCGAATATCATGAAAGGCTGTGTTCACAGAATAAGGTTGCCAGAATCGAGATGCCAATCATAAATAATGTAGTTAAATTTCAGAATATTGAAAGGTCATTAAAAGTTCCTTTCGTCATATATGTTGATTTTGAAAGTACCACATCCTTCATGTCAACCTATTCCTGCATATAGTTACACTATGAAATATCAAGCCCATGAACCTATCCAATATATATATAATCTTCTGAAGAAAATATCTAAAGTTCACTACCAAAAAAGCCTTTGCTTTATAGAGGGCCGGATGCAGCTAAAAAATGTATCATTCAATTAATGAAAATTGCCGAAGAAATTTCTAAAATATATAATTCATCCAAGCCAATGGAGAATCTGTCAAACGAACAACAGAAGTCTTACCATTTTTCGGAAGTTTGTTATTAATGCTGAGAAAAATTCACCGAAACCGATTAGAAAGTACGCGATCACTGCCATTTAACAGGCATATACAGAGGAACAGCACATAATAATTGCAATCTTAAATGAAGAGTTGCCAAATTTATACATTTTTGTTTACACAATTTGAGTGGTCATGACTCCTATTTTATTGTCAGAGATTTGGAGAAGAAAATAATAAATATCAAAAGGAATTCGATGAAAATAAACCGTCACAGTTAATTACTTTTGAAGACGCAAACAATCAGCATGATTAGGCTATGTGTTACTCACTACTCTAAGGAGGATTCGAGTAGGTGCCTCCTGAAAGCATTAATTTGTCACAAACCAAAGATGATCCATTTGGTTATATACTAAAAGTAGATATAAAAATATCTCTATGATACACACAGTGATTTTCCGTTCCTTCCCAAATTTATTGAATCTCCGGAAACATCCCAAAATAAATTGATTCAATACCCAGAAGGTATTATGTTGTTCATCATATGTCTCTAAAACAAGCATTAAGTCATGGATTGAGACTCACAAAAATGGAAAATGTGGAAATTAACAATAATTTAAAAAAGATCGCTAAAAATGACATGTTAAATTATTTAACAATGCTGTGTTTGGTAAAACTATGAGGGGGAAAAAAAATTGATATCCGGCTTGTCACTGATAATAAACAACTAGAAAAATTAATTAGTAGACCGACATTCATCGACAGAACTATTTATGGTCCGAATCTTGTTGCTGTTCATCTCGACAAATCTGAGATTTTCACTGATAATGAAATTCGCTGAGATCTCTGGGACCCCTTGAGAGGTAGATTGCTCCTATGACGTTACATGCTATGAGAGGGGCAACCTGAGAGGTAGGACGTCACTAGCGTTGAGGAGGAAATCCCCTAAAATATTTATGGATCTGTAAAAACTCGTGTACAGTGTTACAATATCTATTTGTAGGGCAATATACATTGATCCAAGTACAAGACTATATAAAAGTAAACATTTGACTATGTACTGGGCTGTATAGAAGACTTTATACAATAGACTAAATTAACTAACTTTATATGCGACTATATTTATTGGAAGGAATTTGGTACAATTAATTCATGCCAAGAACCATTTCAATGGCTAACAACAACTGAACTACAGAAAAAAAAAAGGCTGGGGCTTATAAAAACTAAGTATGGAGTCTTCAGATAAAAAAAGTAATAAAGAAAAATATAATTTAATACAGAATGGTGGTTCAAGTAAAAATGATGATGGAGATGAAAATTTAAGAAAACCAGAGACGGTTTAAGTGGACCAAAAACCAGAACGGAATCAGCCTACCAATCAACAAGATATTTGACATATTCAAAATCAGGAGAATCTAGAATATACCTCTCAACCTCATAGTAATTCTAGACCTTCACCTAGGTCTTCAAACAGTGGATTTATACAATCTGATCGAGGTCAAGCACAAAATCCCTACAGCCTGCCATTTGTGACACCATTTACCTCTGCTGTTCATATTAATTTGTATGACAACATCACCCTTTCAGAAGAAGTTAGACAAAATTTAAAAAGTTGACAAGATCCTAGATTCTATCAGTTTAGCATAAATTGTGGTTTACCACAATCAAATATTCTCCCCTATTACAATCAAGGATTTCCCAATCCAAGATTTCCATCTCATAATCAAAAATACCCATTTTCTAATCAAGGATTACCGCCTCACACCAGTCAGTTTAATTTACCATAAGGAACTAGCTGTTTTGTGAATTTCAGCAGTAATCCTCAACCATCCTGTACCCTCCAAATGTAGGTTTCCCTTCCTTCCACACCTAAACCCTTATCATTTTATATTTATATTTTTAAATAAGAATCTATATGAATACACAATGTTTATGTAACCAATCTCTTTATAAATATACCATCAAATTATGTAATTATTATATGACTAATGTATCATAAAAAACTTTTTTAATTCTTGTGACTTAAGCAATTAAGTTATTATAAAATGTCACTACTTATAGTTAATAAAATTTTAGAGGTAATTAAGAGGCAAACAGCTTTGTTTGTGTCCCTTTTGAAATTTTGAAAATTAAGGAATTCTGTATTTTGCTTTTAATCGGCAAAGAACTGTAGTTTTGGCCCTTTTCCCACCATGTAAAGTACCATCTATGTAAATGTTATTTATATGTTTATTTTTAAATGTTTGTCAAAATATTAATTAAATAAAACAATTTAATAATTAACTATATCTGTGTAACTATTTTATGTTGCTTTATACATCTTTTATAGTTTCATTGGTTTTATATACATATATTTATTTTGATATAAAAGGTGACTGAATTAGATGCCAAGTAGCATTTTTAATATTATAAAACATTATATTGTCTTGACTTATAGAACAGCAAAGACACTTACTTTATGTCATTTTACCTGCACTGAGAGATTACGATTTGATTAAATAAACCATAATAACCAAAGTCACTTTTCTTTAGTTTAATGCGATAAAATATAACTGTAAACTGGTAGGATAATTGACCTTTATGAATGAATATTTAAAGAGACAGAAAGTAGCTGTCTATGTAATTTATATTGTATCTTACTGTAAACTAGAATACATTTATAAACGAATACTTTAGTTAACAGGACTAGGGGACTCTGTTGTTTTATATTGGCTTGACTTATAGAACAGCATATGCCCTTATTTTAAGTCAACTTACTTACCCTGAGAGATCACGTTTTGTTTATATACAAGATAATGACAAAATATCACCAGTTTAGTACTATGAAAAGATATATATAACACAGTAAACTGGAAGGATAATTGACCTTCAAAAATGACCTACAAAGATGACTAATGTAGATGTCTAAGTTGTTTTATATTGGCCTGATTTATAGAACAGCAAAGGGACTTTTTTAACGTCAACTTACATACACTGAGAGATCACGTTTTGATTATATACAAGATAATGAGAAAAATCACATTTCTCCAGTACAATTCGAAGAAAAGGTATATGTAACTGTTAACATGTAGGATAATTTTTTTTTTTTTTTCTGTGTTAGCCTCCCTTGCAACCACTAAGGGTCATTGGAGGGAGGGGCTATCTACAGGTTGCCACCCTATTTTAAACACCCATGGCTCAGGACAACCTTCTATATTATAAATAAAAGATTGAACCTGGGCGGGATTTGAACCCGCGGCGTCAGGATTGCGAGACCCGTACGGATCCCCTGAGCTATCCCGGCGCCCCCATGTAGGATAATTGACCTTCAAAAATGACCAACAAAGGAGACTGAAGTAGATGTCCAAGTTGTTTTATATTGGCCTGATTTATAGAACAACAAAGGCACTGAGAGATGACGTTTTTATCATACACAGGATAATGATAAAAATCACATTTCCCCAGTTTATTCGAAGAAAAGGTATATATATATTTGTAAACTGGAAGGATAGTTGACCTTCAAAAATGACGAACAAAGGAGACTGAAGTAGATGTCCAAGTTGTTTTATATTGGCCTGATTTATAGAACAACAAAGACACTTACTTTAAGTCAACCTACATGCACTGAGAGATCACGTTTGAATTCGAGGATGTATAAAATGATCGATTTAGAGTATGCTACAGTAAAATTATATATATTAATAAATTATTTCATATCAAAATCATAAAAAATAACATTTATGAACGAATATTAAAGGTAACTGAAGGGACCTGTCTTGTTTTATATTGGCTTGATTTATAGGACAGCAATGACCCTTAATTTAAGGCAACTTACCTGCACTGAGAGATCATGATTTGATTATTTTTTCTTAGATGAATATCATAACCGATTCTCAGTTTACTACTATAAAATGTTATAAGTAACTATTTATTGGAAGCAGAATAGAGATTTATGAGTTAATAATAGTTGACTGGATATAGGACCTCTGTCTCTTTAAATTAGCCTGAATTTGAGAGAATTTATTCTGTTACAACGTGCATGCATAGAGACTTCTCATTTTTATTATTTATTCACATTCAAAAAGAGGGGTAATTTTTTTTTTCTTAAAAACATCATCTAATGATATCTTTATATTCATTCACTTTTTTTTTTCTACAAATTTAGCTTTTTAAAACAATAGTGAATAAATCAAATGCACAAATCTTCTTAATAATGACAAGTCCTAGGAGCAAGTTATTGGGAACCCGCAAAACAGCTCTTTGTTGAATGCTTTCTAAATCCGTACTTCGTCATGATGGAACTGTAGGTTACTTTCTGAAGGAACTGGGAGGTTACAGGTTGACCCCTGCATCAATTTATCCTATTTTACTCCACCAATTAAGTAACTTTTTTTCCTGTCAATAATTTTATGAAATATCATTTTCGCAGAGAAATAAAGAAAATTTAACACATTCTGTTTAACTCTTATTTCTAGTTGTTACATTTAAATATCTAACATGTTAAATATTTTAGTTTCAGTTCACTAATCTGTGTGGTTTCTAAACTAAATCATGCTCCCTCTGCATCTAAAAATAAAAAAAAAATGTTGCTTTACCTATCATTACAGGTAATTTCAAAATTCAGTTGAGTTATTTTAATCTCAAACAAACAAGCCTTTCTCTCGTTTTTTTAAATTATAATTACAATAATTATTTATTTTAAATTATCTGATTTAGAATAAATTCTTCACATGGATCCNAAATCTTTATTTATTTTTATTTTTTTTATTTTTTTTTTCTTCCTATATCTTTGAATTTAGAAGCTATATTTAACTAAGATAAAAACTATCAGCAGTTTCCATTTTGTTTGTTTTATGAATTAAAATTTATTACTTAAGTAAACTCCCACTTCCAATTGTCCAATTTCTCTAAGTAATTTATAGAATCGTTCTTTTAATAATAAACTAATCGTCTTTTAGTTTATGTTTTTATGTTGAGTTAAATATTTTGCTCTATCTTTGAATAAAAAATTACAGCGCTTTCATGTAATCTGCCTTTTCTATTTGCCTTATTTCGTACAAAAACAATATAGCCCTTCCTTTCTTTATGTACTTGTAAGCTTCATGCCAAATGTAATTAAGAATGAATTCTAAATGGGGTATATATAGCGCGTTTTATTTATTTTTTTTTTGACAAGACACACTAGACACTCTAGTTTCATATATATATATATATATATATATATATATATATATATATATATATATATATATATATATATATATATATATATATATATATATATATATATATATATATATATATATATATATATATATATATATATATATATATATATATATATATATATATATATATATATATATATATATATATATATATATATATATATATATATATATATATATATATATATATATATATATATATATATATATATATATATATATATATATATATATATATATATATATATATATATATATATATATATATATATATATATANTAAAAATGTGTAATCACTCATATGTGACGAACAGTAGTAAATGTTGCATTATAGAAAATAGTTTTTTTCAACTAGTAATAACATCTACTAAGCTGAGAGTGTTTAATAAACTGACAAGAGTCAACCCTTAGTAATTAGCCAAGGTAAAAAAATAATATATAATAATAATATAATGGAAGTTGTAAGGGCAGATTAAGTGCAGTCTCAATACTAGGAAAAAAATATCTATTCATGATGTTAGTCCCCGCAATTAACTTGCAAGTTAGAGAAGGAGCTCGTCCTCATTAGTCGGTGTAACCTGTTATCATTGCACTGTTATCACTTAAACATCGTAAGCCGGGTTGCATTAATTAACTGCATCAGGATTATGAATGGCTTTGAGAAGTATCTCGCGGCTCCTCCCTGTCCAACGTTAATTAACGTGTCTGTGTGAAAAGGAGGAACTGCATACTGATACATAGGAAAAACAGTAATCTAAATTGTGTTTAATATGTTTTAAAT
Source organism: Oncopeltus fasciatus (assembly GCA_000696205.2). NCBI lineage: Eukaryota > Metazoa > Arthropoda > Insecta > Hemiptera > Lygaeidae > Oncopeltus > Oncopeltus fasciatus. The sequence goes on along the minus strand of KZ807876.1, from coordinate 292,116 downwards.
TTATTATCGATTATTGATTACAATTATATTGTTATTATAATAATAACCATAAATCAATATCATAAATACGTAATTATTATGATAATAATAAATCGTTGTTTTTGATTGTCTTAGAATTTTTTTTTTTTTTGTATTCCTAATAAGACGAACGTAAGCCGAAATATAAACAATTATTTTTAAGATCCCCAATATTCATTTGATTGTTTTCTTTTTTGGTAATGCCAAATTTAGATTTTCTTGTAGTAAAATAAACGATCAACCTTATATAAATTATTTATTCAAAATGGTTTTGACACAATAAAAATAAAGTCTCCCCCCCTCCCTCTCTTTCAATCTATACATACAGTTGTACAAAATTGTGGACTTTCTAACAACTTATTTATTGTTAGAGACTGGACAGATTATATCTAAGTTTAGATCTGATTTTTTTTAAAACAGATGACATTATCATAAATTTTGGTTGTCCACTTAATACTCCTCCCTTTAATTTGATTTCAACCATTTATAAATTTATTCAACAGTTCGTAATGTAAAGCTCAAGTATCTCGAATTTCTATATTAAAAATAAGAGGATTACCCTTCTTTGTTACATTCTAGAGAGTTTCAACCAACTTCCACCCCAACACCTTGGAAGATCTGTGACTTCCTGAATGATTTTCGGTATATCCTCAGATGGATTGTCCTGTGAGCCTAGAGCTAACATCATTGCGAGAGGTTGACATACGTACATGGGGAATAGCAGCGTTACAGAATATTGTGGTGCTAATCTGTATTATTTTTAAACAATTAATGAGAGGGAATAGAATAAAAAAATCTATCTGTCCCAGATAGATTTTTATTCTATTCCCTCTCAATAACTGTTTGCAATTTACGTGGGATAAAATACCACAACCAAATAAAATATCTATTATTTTTAGTTTGATTTGTAATAGATTCTCTTTTTCTTTTTTTTTTTAATAACAAACTTAAAGTACGAGTAAGTTAATGCTTCAATATGGGGGTCTTTTGACGCTCAGAGAAACGTTTAACATTTTTTTTTAATTTTTTCCTTTACCACACTTACGCTCGCTAACCAAACATATGAGAAAATCTGGAGATATATTATTGGAAATTATGTTGTTAAAATTAATAATATTTCTTTATTTTTCAATGTTTTTTTTTTTAAATTATTCGCTTCCTGGTGAGCTGAACTGATAGTCCAATAAGGGAAACATTGTTCGATAAAATACTCCATTGACTATATTCCTATTAATACATTATTCCACTTACCTAAATATATAAGTCTTTATTTAGTGTATAAGGGTATATTATACTCACATATTTGTATGTTTATCGGTGATCACAATGATAGTCATATTTTCGAAAACGAAATTCGGCACGCAATATTTAAGGAATAGGATAGCTTTGCACATAAACAAATGAGAGATGATGTACTCAATCTCGGAGGGTGTAACTGCCTCTAGTGGCCCGAAACTCTTAATAAATTCTTACCCCGGCTTCTTTAAACTTAAGTTTTACAAAGAGACATTCGGGATATTGAAAATTCTACAATCAAAAACTTTTAACCACTCGCTTGACTTTATTTACATTTCTTGCTAGGTGGTGTAAGAGACTAATGATTCAAACATCCAAAAATACGTTTTAAAAAATAGTATGATTTTGGGGGGGGGGGGGGGGTGGGGAAATAAATTCTTCGCGTGTTAGCTCCTCATGCTTGCCAACTGCTCTAATGTGATTCGTACGTCGTTAGACTTCCATCTTATCTCTTCGTTCGCATGGCTAAGCTGTGTTAAGCGAATCCCTGGAGTTTCATACAAATTATAGTGCACTATGATTCTGCACTTCTATTTGCTGGTGTTTGCACTTGAGTGCACAACATCACAATTATTCTTAAATTACTCTAACGTTTTGCTGTGGCTTGAGAGTAAGAAAAAGAGTTTCCGAATCTCTTAGGGATGACCTTGATTTTTTATAACCTATATCGAAAAACAAGAAATATTTTCAAAAAGTACTAAAATGTCAATAATTTTCAATGTAGTTCATTAATTCCCGTACAATGTTAAAGAAAAGTATGAAATTTAATTAAAAAAACTTTTCATTTTCTCAAAATGTATCAGTCTTCTTCGAGATTTTCTGGGCTACTTTGAAGTAAATAAGGAAGGAAAATAGAATGTTAAACAATAAATGAAAGGGAAAATCATTAAAATCTAACTGTCTTAGCCAGGACTTGAAAGAATGTGGGATTAAATACCACAACAAAAATATTATTTATAAATATGTTGGTATTGCTGTAGAATGATTTTTATAACCTAGAATTACAAATTATCTTTTTTTGATGATTTCAATCAGCTTGAAACTTAACCACAATGAAATTATCTTTGGTAACATTTCTGTAGATATTTATTGTGTCTGAGATATGGCGGATTAAACTTTTTATCACCAATCTTCATAATTTCATTGTGTTTGAGAGTCGTGTGATTGGTCATCTTCTCTTCTCATGTGATTCTCATTGAAAGTAATTTTTACTATTCATTGGATCAAATTCCAAAATGTTTTTTTAACAGAATGTAATAAATAAATAAAAGTTTAAAAAAAAAATTCATTGTGTAATTTAATTTTTGAGAGACTTGGCAGGGAGTTCCAGTTTTATTTACAGTAATCAAAACTACGTGATTTTCAATTCCATCTATGAGAGTTTATTATGTTTTCTAACTTCGATATTTTAAATATGAGAAACAGAGTTGTGGCGCCAGGCTAGCGATGGGATCTGCTCGAGTCTCGTAATCTTAGCTCTGCGGGTTCGAATCCCGCCCAGGGCAAGCTTTTATCAACGAATAAAGACTTTTCCTGATCCATGGATGATTAGAATGCTGCGGCAACATATAGATTGTCTCTCCCTCCACGACCCTAAATAACTGAAAGAGAGGCTGACACTTTAAGGGGGGGGGAAAAAAAGAAGGAAAACAGTGTTATCAACGAGTTGAACGATTTGTACTCTTTTAAGTATCTAAATTTCCCGAAATATAGGACTGAAATCGGTTCCCTATAAAATTATTTCCCTTTTCAATTTAAAATTCAATTCTTTTATTTTCTTGATTAAAATTTTATTTAATGAATTTTTTCGAAAAAAAAAATGTTTAATTCAAATCACCGTAAAACTTATGCAAACCAATTCATAAAAGAAAAAAAATAGGAAACAGTCATAATAGAAAACTAATTTTCTAGTTTCACTTCGAAAACTGCATATTTAGTTAAATGATATTTCTTAAAAAGATTATAATAAATTTTGTAATATGCGATGATATTATGTTAGAAAACTGTGATATAAATATTAAGTATTTTTTAAGGGGAATTAAAAAAAATTATTTCCATTATATATCTAAACCAGTTTTATTCTACAGTAAATCAAAATTTTATCAGAATTAATGCAATCTTTAAAATTTTTTTTTTTCACAATCAGGGATTAGAAGAAATTTTGAGACATAACAAAAATCAAGAGTTTCGTTATGGCTGTTGGAAACCTGATTCCGATTTTATTTCTAAAAACTTTAGTAAGAAGACGAGCAATAGTAAATGCAGGTTTGAATTCGAGAATATTCAATGATAACGAAAGTAATATGTAAATACACGATGTATAGATAGAATTGGAGGAAGACACAAGGTCACCATTTAGCTAATTTTTGCAATTTTATTTTTTAAACGGAAAGTATAATATCTCCAAAAAAAAAAAAAAAAAACGCTGGTCACTAAAGAACTCTTAAAGGGGTGTTAAAGAATAAATTATTTATTCCTAAATAAAACAATAATTTATGATCTTGTTCATTTCGCCAAAACTTTTTCTGAAATTCCATCATCAGATGATTTATTTCTATCGGGCCGTTGTTAGCGCAGAAATTCTGGGTGCCACTGCATGGGTTCGGCGACATAGATACGCAGTTAGAGAAAGTTATCATTATGCATACATAAGATGCGTGCACCTGAACTACAGATACTAGATAACTACAGATACTGCACACTGAGACAACAGATACTAGATGGGATACTAGAGATGGAAAAGTGTGGAAATCTCTTACTCTCTTAATTCACGAACACCTCCCCTTGTATAACATGCAGGCTCGGTAGCAGCAGTACTAATTACTACAGCATTTTAAAATTCATTTCTTGTGTGAAGTGACAAGCCCCATCCATCAACTGATCCTAGCCAAGACAGGGGCATTGCACTCTGAGGCCGGCACAACAGCAGAATTCCTGTTGATGCAATGAAGACACCTTAGTACCAAAGCCAAACCATGTAACTGCGGAGGACAGCCTGTTCCCGTGAAAATGAAGTCAAGAAACTCCTTTTTCTCGAAAAACACATTTAGAAATTTAAAAATTATAATTCGATGTTTTTTTATTAGGGTTCGGTCAAGGTAGAACCCCCCCCCCCCCAGCCAAAAAAATCTAACAATAATATCTGCGGTCAAAAAACTCTTCTCTTAAAAATTATAGATTTGTACTTTACACTGGCTTGAAATAGCAGATAATAATATGCTCAACTTATTAGATATACAAAAATGTCCATTACGAAGGAGCTATGTATTCTAAGCAAATTTTTCTTGTTTTTTTAAGACAAGCATAAATATGAGTAAATGACAAATTACATCCTTCAAGCCAGAGATAGTAAAGAGCACAGATGGGAAAAAAATAACCTGGCATTATACAGATCAGGAAGCAAGAGATGAGATATACTTAGCCCTCTTAGTTATATTTGTAAATATCTTCCTTAAAAAGAGTTAGAAAATTACGTTATACTCTAATTGTATTCCACAAACTTTTCCGTGACTCAAATAAAAATGAAGATATCAATATTATAATTTTTGGTATTTTTCTAAACTTCCACTCCCCATCATCTAATTTCAAACAAAATTTTGAAATAAAAAGCCTAACTACAAAATTTGTTTCCTACATTTTCCAAATATAGGAAATGTTTTTTATTTATTTTTGTAAAAGAATGTTATAAAAAATAAATATATTAATATATCAACAAATTTCAGACAAGACTAGTCCGACTGATTCAAGGAAAACAAGTCAGCAACCTTCAATTGTGCTACACGATTTCCTGGAGGAATGTACTGACATTATACCAACCTGATGAACAGAAAGTCCTTTTAAACGCCTTATCAAATAGCTGCCATTCAAGAGGTAAGATTATTAGGACATTGTAGCGTAAAAAAGAAAATTATGCTAAATGACAGCCGCCTACTAATATTCGGCAGCAGTTTTCTTGTTGGTGCAAGACTAATTCAGGCAGTTTTTGATTTTAAAAAATACATGATGGAATATATTATCATTTATCAATTATAAAGGCCTCCTCGCCACAACATACAAAATCCTTTCAATCATTATTTTCAACAGATCGTTTTCATTCACTGGACAGGGCTGATAAATTTTCAATCGGAATTTTGAAAACTTCAAGGTCAAATATTTATTCCTCGAATCTTGTTGGAAAAGACAAAGGTATACTGATAAATTGTCACCATAGGAGCTGAGCGATTGGTTTTCAACAAGCCTATGAATCTGTGAACAGAGATGAAGCATGTAAAGCAATGATAATGATGAACACCTATTTAAAATTAGTTCATATAGTACAAATGAAAATTGAGATAAATATCAGGGTGAACTGATATGTCGAGGGAATTTAAAATGGGAACAGAAGTGGCAGGGTGAGGGTCTGCTGTACCTTGTGTTTAACATTTCTCTGAAGAAAGTTATCAGAAAATCAAGTAGACAAGCCACAGGAACAGTATTTAATAGGATAATCCAAGTTCTAGAATTTACAGATAATTTATGAAGTACAGAAAAACAGGTAAAAAAAAAAAAGTTTTTATGCACTACAAGAGTCTATTACTGGAAGAGAACCAAATAATAATGATGAAAAACTAACTATATGTGTAACCGGCCTCAAATCTAAAAGGCTAAAATATGTAGATTTTGGAAGGTATAGTTTTGAAAGAGTACAATCCTACATACACGTGGACTTCTAGGTAATCGAAAATAAATTTTCTTTGGTGACAGAAATCCAAAGACAAATAATGTCGGCGAATTGAGTCTATTTCTATCTCCATAAAATACCTTCGAAGTGTTTCAATAATTCAAGAACTCGAGAAAAAATAATAGGAAAATCTTAATAAGAAATAAAATTTATACTGTTGGCCAGAACTTCAGACCCTTACTAAAGCCCAGAAGCAAGACCATAGTTTTTATAGAAAGTATTAAATCAAATACGTGAATGGAGAAACTTAGAAGCAGAGCTGAATGATGCCTTTTACATTGTTTGGCTACCGGCGTAAGGAATTGGGTGGCAGAAGCACAGAATATATAGGCTGCAACAGGCTTTGTTTTAAAAGGTGGTTCACAACTCAGGGATAAGAAAGAAAAAAAATGTTTTACAATTACATTTATACTTATTTTGTTTGACACATTTTATTTGTAAAGCTAATAAGAACAAAATTGTTAAGATTTTAAATTTTAGTCTTCCTCCTACCCCCAAACGATTTCAGCTATTAACAAGTTTATTTAATGGTTTGCAAAGAGAAGCCAATGTGTGTGCGCGCGTGTGTATAAAATTTAGAACTAACATATTTTTAGCCTCTCCAATACAAGTATAGCTCTGCTGAAATTTTTTCAAAAGTGCGTCATGGTACTAAAGCTGTTTTTGTAAGTTGGTAACACAAAACTATGAGGTACAAAGTGAAGGAGATCATGTAAAATCCAAAAAGAACCGTGAATATAATCACAAATATATTTTACGTCGCAGGAGTGAGAACGGTAACAACCAAATTTTTATTTTATTTGCTAACGTGTATCGATAGTACAGAATCTTCAACTTTTTTACCAATACTTCTTCCGGGTTCAACCCTGTCTTGGAGTTTTTAGGTGCCAAGTTTTCGCACATCGTATGATGGCTTCTACAGGGCTGATGGAGAATCAGCAAGCATGTCCAAATTTTGCCCTGAGGACCGTGGAAGCCTACGTGAAAATCTTCAACTTTGTCGAAGAGTGGTATCCATGACTTCTTTTGCAGCTGGCCGAAATGAAGACATGGCTGTCGGATTCAGGCTATATCCGAAGTACTTCACACCGACGGTTCAAAGAATTCGTATAGATTCAAAACTTCAAACCTCATTCCCTAGACTTATTAACATAATTTTCAAAGTAACTTCTGAATTGCTGTGTCCCGTGTCCAAGGTTACATAATTTTGAATTGCAAAAAAAAATCTTAAAGACAAATATGATTCTTTCTTTGTTAATTGATTAAAAAACGTGGAAAGCCTCTTTTCTTTATCAAGTTTTCAAGGGGAAATTACACAATTTTTTTGTAAAACTACTATTAAAAAAACTTCAAAAGTATGAAAGTATTTTCAAGGCAAATCGGAAGAAATGACTCTATTAGCATATAAGCGGATTTCCTATGAGTACTATTCCAACTATCCAAGAAATTGATGAAAGTGCTATATTGCATAATTAAAATTGTGCATTGTGAAGTGAGCAAGTATAAAATAAATAGTATAATCAAAGAAATGTGTTAATAAAATAATGAAATGGAATAAATAAAACCCTTTAAGGCGCAATTAGCAAAGACAACCTAGTGAAAACTTGTTATTGATATGAATTGATTACATACCTTTTACTGGTTTTGATGAAGTTTATAGCACTGGACGATGAAATAACCTTCATGTTGTTCATCCTCTTACCTCCTTCGTGTTGTTCTGGATCCGAGTAGATTCCATTATTTCCAACAGGTCAACGGGGAAGTCTTCTAGGGTTCCTGGGTACAAGTGCTTAAGTGCTTGTATCGGGAATTGCATTAATAATAATAATAATACATCTTAGTCAGAGAAAGGTGGAAGCCAAGAAATCTTGCTCATTGAATAATGGTGACGGAGGCCTACGATGAGGTAGGAATATTCAACAACTACAATTTGAAAAACAAGTTCCTTTAAAGCAGTAGCTCTCATATTTAGTAACTAACATTCGTCAACAGAACATGCTGTTCAAAAGTAAATGCTGACTAAAACGCAATATCGCTTGGCGCGAAGATATATTAGCAAGAAAATAAGAAATAAATAAATTTTAATAAATAAGAAAATAAAAAATTCCGAAGATTAGGTACGTGTACTCCTGAATTCTTATTAACCAAATTTTGCCCCCTTCCTTGAATAATCCTTTTATGATATATTGTTATAGCTAAACACAGTTTAAATTGAATGGATGGAATATGATGAGATTATTATTAGGCCCAATTATTTGCTTAACATCTGAATTTAGCGAATTTATTTTAGATAAATGTAGCCACTAGAGTTTCCCTTTGTCCCTCTGGCATGATGATAAATTTCTTCATTCATTAAGCATTCTTCAGAATAAATCGATTCCATTGTCACATGTCACTTTCATTTAATTCATTTAACATATTATACCAGCAAGTCTATGCTTTCATTACTTAATACATGTTAAAAAATTAGCAAGTTTTTAACTAAGAAAAGATTTTCCTGATAACGGACTGAACATAATAAAATCAAGCGACAAGAACTCAACAGACGCCATGGACTCTTATATAGCCTTATAAACAGGCGCTCACATCTCACATTAGAAAACAAACTGACCATCTACAAGACGATAATACGACCCAATCTGGACCTACGGTGCAGAACTGTGGGGTGCCGCTAAGCCTTCCAATATCCAACGAATACAATCCTTTCAGTCCAAAATTCTTAGAATAATTGCTAACGCTCCATATTATGTGTCCAACTATACCCTTCATCACGACTTTAATATTCCTTTTGTCAAAGACCTTATCTCCACCCGCTTCAAACTCTTCCATAGTAAACTCCAATTTCATCCTAATCCACATGCCCAATCCCTTCGTCGGACTCCAATCCTTACAATCTTCTCCAACGACATAAACGGAGATGACCTAAACTTATAAGGAGTGGGGTTGATGGGCCCCTTCTCCCTGCTCTGTGATGTTCATTTATTTATTTTATTGTTATTTGTTTTTATTATAATTTTTTTTCTATTGTATTTTCTCTGTTATCAAATTACAATATGTTGTTAATAACAGAATGTAATAAATGAATATGTAATAATTAAAAGAAATAATGCATCTTTCAGGTAACTGTCATTATATTGATCATTAAAGTTTCATTGTTATATTTTTGTTTTTGTCATTACACATTTTCTTTAATTTTTATTAGTCCTATAAATATTGCACATTTTACTGCTTGTTCTCTAAAACTCATTATCGAAAAAATGATTTTAAATACTTGTTTTGGCTTTTTATTTAACTTTCTTTTATCTATTGTATAAATAAAAATATATATCTGTGTTCTTAGATGAATTTAGTTGGGGTTCGGTCAAGGTAGAACCAAAAAACACAAATTTAAAAAATGTATTTTTTAATAAAGGATTATCTGCCTACGTTTCGGCTTACATTGTAAGCCATCTTCAGGGCTATCATGAAGATGAGAGAGGACGTCCTGTCCCTAAGTTCACATTTCCATGACTGTGTTTTTTGACCGTAGATATTATTTTTAGATGATTTTAGTTGGAGTTCGGTCAAGGTAGATCCAAAAAAACACAAATTTAAAAAATGTATTTTTTAATAAAGGATTATCTGCCAACGTTTCGGCTTACATTGTAAGCCATCTTCAGGGCTATCATGAAGATGAGAGAGGACGTCCTGTCCCTAAGTTCACATTTCCATGACTGTGTTTTTTGACCGTAGATATTATTTTTAGATGATTTTAGTTGGAGTTCGGTCAAGGTAGATCCAAAAAAACACAAATTTAAAAAATGTATTTTTTAATAAAGGATTAACTGCCAACGAAACGGCTTACATTGTAAGCCATCTTCAGGGCTATCATGAACATGAGAGAGGACGTCCTGTCCCTAAGTTCTCATTTCCATGACTGGCGTGTTCACATTCATATATCTGTGTATTTGTGTATAAAATAAATAAAAAACCTATTAGTGTAGGCATTTCGTGTTTGGGTGGCTTTCATGGTTGCCTAATAAACCCATTCACATCGCACTTAAGGAGGGCCGTATAGCCGTCGTCCATGAAATGCCTGAACCGTGCATTTTTGGGCTTGGAACCGACGTCTTTGCGACCCATCCAAAGGGCGATATGAATGAGCTGACAAGGTTCTGGACTTCGAACCCGCAATTTTCGGTTTATTAGGCGCCCATGCAGGCCACCAAAACACGAAATGCCTACACCAATTAAGCAGTCCTACGAGCTCAGATAAGTAAATCCTTTAAAGACCGCTGGTTTCCCCCCTTGTCTTCAATTAAGTGCGCCCTCATCCCGGCACTCCGGCAACTAATTAGGGGCCGGTGCCTACCCCTCCTCGGGCGGTGGTGGTGGGGGTAGAGACCTGGAAGTGGGTGGGGGTAGGCGGCGGGGTGGGCACGGTACCCCTCTCCTCCTGCCAGTCTGTGACAAGCTCCTGCAGTGTGGAGTTAGAGTCTGTCTGTGCCTGCTCGCGAACTCCTCCCTATTCACCCTCTCTCTAGACTTCTGCCGGCGTGTCGTACGACTCTTTTCTTTCGAGCAACTCAAAACCCAAAGGTAAGTTATACCGTTTACTGTGACATAATGCCTGCGCCTTCTTTAAATAAGAACCGGCTTTACATTCTTCCTTAATGCTTATGTAAAATTGCTTAATAAAATATCTGGATAGATTCTAAGATGATTTTAGTTGGGGTTCGGTCAAGGTAGATCCAAAAAACACAAATTTAAAAAATGTATTTTTTAATAAAGGATTATCTGCCAACGTTTCGGCTTACATTGTAAGCCATCTTCAGGGCTGTAGAAATAAAATGAGAATACAATAATAGTTGAAAATAATATAATAGAGAATTCAACATACAATATGTGGATAGATTTATGCTATATCAGCGGATTCAAAATTCACCATGTAAACTAATCCTTTTTAATTATTTTATTATAATTCGCTACTAAATAGCAAATTATCCGCCACTTCCGGAAGCTTAATAACTCATTTTGTTACACTTTCATGTCTGTTTGTGAACATTAAATGAAAAGAAAAACTTACAATTCACATTACTTGCACGTAACTACTACTTAACACTAAAAAACATAATAGACGTAAAATGTATTTTCCTAAGATTTACATTCTGTAACATTTTTTTTTTTAAATTTGTATTAAGAAAAATATTTAATAATTTAATTTTATGAATGGGAAGATTCCCTCACTTTAAAAATATCCAAATGCTGCAAAAAGGTTTATGAGGTTTACCTCTTTGACAAACCTTTGAATTAATTCATCCAATGCGGTGGATTAGGGGCTTAGTGCAAGACTACAATTTTTATCTCAATGTTTATACATAGGAAATCGTTTCTCAAATATAATTTTCTAAAATTTATCATCTGCAAAATTTGTACAAGATTATTATTAAGGATATATTACGAATTCAATTTTTACCATTTTCTTCCCTTGCCTGTCATGGACCACCCCTGCGATCTTACTTTTTTTTCGTCTATTGCCTACCCTAGCTTGTACGAGTGAAATATAATAATTAATTTAATTTCTTAAGGATGTTTTGTTTCAGTTATTTTTCATTGAATTTTTTTTAAATTCAGTTAATTCACATTTTATTTACAATTATTATTACAATTATAAATTTACATTGAAATTTACGTGTAAAGTACTGAAATAACCATTCATTATAAGGAAATTATAGGCACCTGAGCGAAGGACACAGCTGGTATTAGATCTCTCTTCTGATTCTACTGATTTTTTCTGGATTCATTTGGCCTACCGAATTTTGGCTTTTCTTCAATAATCTATTCCTTATATGTCATTGAATGAATTTGAAGGTTCTTCAGTAAAACATCACTTTCGCACTCGGTGATTTTTAAGTTACTTCACTGGTGATTACTAATACTTCCTAGTCTTCTGGTAAATCATAGAAGTAAAAAACCTATATATATGGGCTACCCGTGGGATTGGGTAGACTTCTATTTTCCAAGCGGTACTCGAACCCAGGCTTGGGTTCCGTTCATATCCCTTGGGCTAGGCCTGCGACCGTACTTGACCATCATATTCATATTCTGCACAAATCCTTCGCCCTTAAACCAGGCTCATACCTTCCATCTCATTTCAATGGAAAATAATTCACAATAAAGGACTTTCGACGTAAGTATTGCCAACTATTCCTGGCTTTTCTATCTCTTCATTTTGCTCTTGATCCAGGCACATTTAGCATCATTGGAGATTGAAGATTCCATTTGAATTCGACTCAAATGACGGCATTACTCCAAATGAAAGTTATAGTTGTGTAGAAAACATTTTTCTAAAGGGATGAATCTAGATAGAGAGCTGTCTAAACACACGTATCTCATCAGTTCCAATGCCAAACGCTTGTAGCTTGACGAGGACTTGCAAGTGGCTATTAATACAACGTATCTTCCTGCCACTTGATTGATTATTAAGTTACTTGCCGTAGGACAACACAACGAAAGAGACACATATTCATGGCGGTTTGAGTTACTTTTTATTTACAAATTACTGTCTGATCTCATTTTTCAGTGTGCACTATTTTCTCTGTTTTTGTCAATAACTTTCATATAAATTTGGTTGTAAACCACAAAATATACCACTCTTTAATTAGAGATCCTTTCAGATGATTTTCAATCTGTAACGCAGGCATTACTAGAAATCACACCGATTGAGAGAGAGTTACCCTAGATTTACTAATTGTTCTGTGAAACCACATTCATCAATGATGAGTAGAAACTAACCCAGATTAAACTGTGCATATCACTCCAGATTTATTGATTATTATTAAGAAAAGGGAACGCACTAATATTTATTAAATTTTTGGACATAAGAAAACAAGTCGCACTTCGTCAGAGATAATTAAAAGGGACTTGTTTTCCAGAAAATTTTTAATATTCTCTGTGCGTTCCTTATTTTGTAGATTTTCTTTAGGAAACTCAATCTATTCACGTCAGTATCTCGACATCAAATCTCGACCGATCCTAATCGTAGAAGCTAAAAATATGATCCATTCAAAATTATATGTTATATTCTTTAATGGCTGAAATTAAGAACAATTGAGAAAGAATTAACAAGAGGACCAAAATTTAAAACCTTAATATTTTCATTACTATTAGCTTTACGAAAAAAAAAAAAAAAAAAAAATTAGAAAATATCTTTATTAATGCAATTTCAAGTATTGGCTCTCCTTTTTTTTTCTTCTTTTTTTTTTTCTTTTTTTTTTTTGTTTATATAGAAACCAAATTTCATTCATGACTTTTTAATGAATTAATTTTTGGTCAAAATTGTTGAGGAACAGGTGAAGCTTAGAGAGAATTTATAAAATTTATAATCGTAATATCTTCGTTGTTATTTAAATAAAGGAAAAATATTGGAAAACATAATAGGTGAAACATGTAATTATGTTTTATAACATTTTTACGAAAATGCTTGTTAATGTAGAAATCTCCGAATGTAACTACGATGGGTGGACTCTTCCTTCTCTGCCATTCTAGAGCTAAAATTTAGTGGTCATGCATTTTACGCTCATTGTTCAACAATAATGTTGTCTCTCTTAATTATATCAATATTTAATGATGAATGGAAAATCTGCATTGATTAAACAGCTTTTGCGAGACGAACTTTTTACTTTTTTTTTTTTCCTTTATATATTTTTATTATCCAACTGTTCATGCATATATATATAAGCATATAAGCATTCGGTCTAATTAATTTATAATTAATAGGCCACTTTATATCAAATTCATGTTAAATTATTTTAGTTAGAAAGTGAATTTTTTTATCACGTACTTACGAACTTGCAAAAAAAAAAAAAAAAAAAAAAAAAAAAAAAAAAAATTGAATTTCAGGTTTGGCGTTTTCCTGAGCCAAAGGTTCCACCATCAGTGCTCGCAGAAAGTTTCTTTCTTTCTGTGGTTCTGCTTATAACGACTCAGAGTATTCCTGGTGTGCTCCTTGGGAACCCTAATGGGATGCCCTGACCAGACGCCTTCTCTAGTGTGCCATAGGTCAAGAATAAATACATCGTTAATATATATTTCCCCCTGGACCTATAATAGCCTGTTGCGCTACTTTTTTTTTGTTCAATTTAAAAAAAAATTGTAAATTAAAATTCGACAGATAATTCATCTACTATGCTAATAAAATAGAAATAAAAACAAATATAAATTATTAAAATTTTTGCCTAAAACTCAAACTATTCATTAATTTTTTTTAGTTGTATAATTTAAATTAATATAAACTAAAATGGCTTTGACGAAACAATTTACGTTTAATAAATTTCTTCTGCCAGTAGGACATCCTGAATATTTGGTGACGTCACATAAAGCCCCTCTCCCCAGAAATGTAATACCTCGCTGCAGAACTCGAGAGAACGGTCATCCGGGAGCGAGCGTTCACTGTGTCTGTGTCTGGACCGTATCGACCTCGGACAGGTTCAACGCTCCTCCCCCTCCCCCTCCCTCTCTGAATTTAGCAATTTCCTGCCACTTCTTCCTCCGCTTAAAGTTTTCCTCATTAAATGAAGTATCTTGAAGTACTTCAATATCCTTGAATAGTCAATGTATCAATAAGGGCAAATGGTCGAAAAATCTGAAACTTTTTTATTTTATTTTCATAAAAAAGTTATTTCGCTCTGCTTGTTTCGTGTCTTATGCTGACGCCTCTTCAGGAACTTAATATTTTCCATCAATTGCAAAATGTTTTATTAAAAGAATGTCATAAATAAAGATATATATAAATCTTTATTTAGGACATTTTTTAAAATAAAACATTTTGCAATTGATGGTAAATAAATATATACCTCAATATAAAAATAAATAAATGAATTTAATGCCAATAAATTTAGGCCTCAAGACATGGGAGACTACGAGACGGTCTTCGAATAAATACTACTTTTAAGAAAATAAGTCTCTGTCAAGACGAGATTCGAGTCCCGTCTCCTGATTAACAGCAAACTGTGCTGACTCCAAGTGGGCACCTTCCCTTTCGCTAAAAAAAGCAATCACAAACTCCTCAGGTGTGCGAAGTATGGTATATTCAACAGGATATATGTCGAAGTTATTGTTGTCAAACCATTTGTTCTATAATGAAAAAATATAACGTTTTTTTAAATAAATATTGTTTTCGTTGTGGTATTTAATCCCATATAAATTTTAAACAATAAATGCATTCTATTCCCTTGCATTTATTGTTTATAACGTGTTTTTTTCCCTTTAAACATTTGTTTAAACTCTTCTTCTTGTTTAGCTATTTTAATCGATCCTGGTTTTTTCCAGACGTGGTAGATGATACTTTTCTGATTTGGCCTGGGGCTTCGTACTCTTAATCCCCAGTTCCAGGTAGCCAGTATCTCCAGACCTGACTGTCCGACGTCGTCCGGAGCCTATTGTCTGGAAACTCCAGCAGTTCATAACTCATGGAGGAGGTCTCAGCTTTGAATACTAATAAGCGTGGACAGTGCCTGACGGTACTTCCTCAGCTCGATCCCTTATCAGGGAAGTTGTTTTTACTCCCCGAGGATCTTGAAGATGTATTATCTTAGGAACAGTCTCACTATAATAAAGCCTGGAAAAGGATCTGAGAGGGGATCATCTTATTTACCACTCCCTGAGATGCACAACTCCTAGTCAGACATCTTCAGAGACACACGGTGCATCTGTGTGAACGTGAGAAATGCTTTTTAATGTATTTTCGATAGCATCTATTCAAATCTGCTTAGTTTCTAGCTTCTGCAAGTTTATTACATGTGACATCAAGAATAAATACACTACATAATTGATTTCGATTTTTCTCGTTGAAGGTTCCTGTAAATCAAGATGTCGAAGAAGATGTTTAGTTCGAGTCGTTTTTTTAATATAAATATTCACCCCATTTGGGTCACCGTTTCCATTAGGCAGAACTGGTTCCTTCCCCTTTCACTGGTCCGTTTCTGCTCCAGTTTACAAATCTTAAAACGGCACCTTTATTACAACATAAACGCCATCTTTGTGATGACCTGACATTTGCCTATTAAAAATGATTCCTTTTGACTTTCAAGGGATTCTCTGTACAAAGACATTTGTTAATAATCGATGTAAATATTTATATATTTATATATATTATTTGAGTATTTGTAAAACAGTGCTATTCTGTGAAATCTCACTGATTTCTATTAATTATTTGACACAGTGTGCTAATTACTTTTCCATAATTAGTTTTCGACTTTAGAAAGATGTTGGTTTGTTCTTATATTCAAGCCACCTAATGAAATTTATGTAATGTTCAACACACATACGTTCTCAGTGGGTATAGTTGGAGCTTTGATTGTTTTTACCTGTTGATTAGGTGAAGACCAGTAATGTTGGGGCTCGTTAACGGCCATGTTTAGTAGCCCATTCTTCAGTTATAATGATGATTTCCTCACTCTAGGTGGGTTGACCTTGCAATCGGCAACATAATACTTTTTAGGAAAGTTTTCCACTAATTGCTCCATGTTTTCTAGCATTAGGAACTGCTATTCTCAAAATCGTTTTCAGATTTTTCAAATTATAATAAAAATGTTTTTTTGTTTTGTTCGTAAAAATCCGGAGGGAGGTCCCTACTAAAAACCAGGAGTAGGTGTTCTTCCTCTCCTATTATTTTTAGATTAATCCTAGCAATGGTTTAAATATGTTAATTATATAATAAATGGTTAAAGCATTGAGTTGAAAAGCGGTTTCAATTGCTGGAAATAGCTGCGTTTCATAAAATATTAAAAATGCCGAGCGTCGCTCTCTTTCGTTTATACAAAGCTTTGAAAACAGAATACACCAGGTGATCAGAAACTTTATTCTGTTTTATGACCTTTTAAAAATATTATTTCAAAATGGGTTTCTATCTTGTTCTATACAATCAAGACAATATTAGAAAAAAAAAAAAGAGAATTGAATCTGAAATCTAATCTTTTTTATTTTTGTAGTATTTAGCTAATTTAAGTAAGGCTTGTAGGTTTTCGTATAGCTAAAGTAAACTCCATGAAAACGCAACGCGGCTAGTTATGGTAACAACCTTGACTAACTAGTCTGTGTCTATTTTCTTGAAGGAGCCAGTTGAGTTAAACCTACAGGCGAGATACTGACATTTCTCCGGAGTATGCATGACCAGATGCTGTTCAGAAATCATGTAACAATAGGCCTGGGCCATCTTGAACCCCCACTACCCCTAATTACTCGAAAGACTTTGCACTCCTTTGTTTCTCTCCCCCATTAATTACTCGAAAGACTTTGTACCTCCTCCCCCCTGCAACCTGAATGGCCCAACACACATTGCACCAGGCACAAGGGCTCTTCCAAATATGCCGAGGAGAAGGCATGCTCCCGCTCTTGTTTCTTCTTTTGCTATTTTTTCTCTTCAATCCCTTTGTATAAACTCCTAACGAGCTGTAACACAACATAACTGCAAATTACTGTTGCCTACTTTGTAAGTAGAATTCAATTATGTACTTGTGCATTGAACCTTTTCTTCTTCAAAATTTTCAGGGTTCGCCTGTTCATTTTCAAATACAGAAACCGAATTCAGTATTTAGTTATTTCATTGAAAGTCTTTGAGTCACGAGTTTACAGGAAATACCACAAATTGAGTGTAGAATGTAATGTTGTATAAATTATAACGTATTCTACTAAGTTTTTCCTGTAAACGCATGTTAAGGAATAGTATAAAATGGGATCTTAGGGACGTCCCCTCTCGCCTTCATGATAGCCCTGAAGATGGCTTACAGTGTAAGCCGAAACGTTGGCAGGTAATTTAAAAAATACACATTTTTTTTTTAAATTTGTATTTTTTTTGGGTCTACCTTGACCGAACCTCAACAAAAATAAGGTCTATTGTTAAGGAATAGATTTACAAATGTAACTGCGATGTCTGAGCGTTCCTTCTCTCTCTGCCAGTATAGAGTAATGTGTAGTGTGGTATTTAAAGCCCATTGTCTTCTGGGGCTTGTAAGTTATTCTCTCTCTCTCTCTCTCTCTCTCTCTCTCTCTCTCTCTCTCTCTCTCTCTCTCTNAGGCGTTTTATGCGGGTGCGTAAAAGTGAGTGTCTCTCTCTCTCTCTCTCTCTCTCTCTCTCTCTCTCTCTCTCTCTCTATCTCTCTCTCTTTATATATATATCCTAATTTAATTAAATTTGGGAAAATTCTAAGATTGAGGATTGATGAAAATATAATTGATGTCTAGGGAAACCATGTCAAGTAGCTATTAAATATTTACAGGATGTACACATTTACGACAATTGTAAAGTTTAAGTACAGTACTAATTTTAACTGCACTCTACTGCTGTAATGTATTCCGTCAAGTGCATTTGTGTGCATTATTCTGCTCGTCCTAATATTGACTTTCAGAAGGTGTAAAGGGAGAAATGTCTCATACCGACAGATCTGAGGAACCCAATACATTACACCGGATGTCATAAAGGCTGAGGTACTCACGGGAACTTCCGGCGAATGGGATAGTGAGCTCCAAAAGCCTTCCTAATCCTTTGTTGCTCATCTGGAAAACAAATATTAATATTTACTTTGAACATTTTTTATCCTGATAAGTCTCAAAACAAAAAAAAATCCTTTAAAATTTACGTGAAATTAGGAAAAAAATTATTAAATTCACATTATAATGCTTAAATGGTGCATAAAATATAATATACTATATATATAT
>KZ807876.1:255037-266887 GCA_000696205.2 Oncopeltus fasciatus | reverse complement strand
TATATATATATTCTAAGTATTTTTTTATAGGGTTAGATAAAGATAAATATATATAGAAAATGAAACACATGCGGCAGCGATATATATAGTAAATAAAAATAGGTGGCAGAAAGAGTGTAGTTAACACACGAAAATCAATTTCAATATATATTTATTATTGAAATATCCTTTCTTGGAGTTACTAACAGGTTTATTAAATAAATTAATTGCAAAATCAAAATTTCTTATAAATTGATGTTCTATATTATTTTTACGAGACTCGCTCAAAAAGGAAGATATTTACGAATTTAACTGCGATGGCTGAGTACTTTTTCATGTGTTCTTTCTTAGCAGTCATCATATTGGCAGCTTTAGTTTCCTTTTACTCTCTCAAGCTTGTAAAATACTATTAGTCAGTTACTCTCAGACTTTGAATGGGAACCTGGGAAATGTGCATGGTTTACGCAGCACCCTCATGATTGGGACGGACTTCTTTAAGCGAATAATGGCATTTAATATTCAAATGGAGAGTTTTTTGACCTTAGATGATTTTTGTTGGGGTTCGGTCAAGATAGATCCATGACCACATCTACCTTGACCGAACCCCAACAAAAATCATCTGAGGTCAAAAAACTCTCCATTTCAATATTAAATGCCATTACTCGTTTAAAGAAGTCCGTCCCAGGGATGTTGTCATGGATCTATCTTGACCGAACCCCAACAAAATCATCTAATGATGGCATTTAATACCATCATGCCTACACTCTACACTCTTTGTTATATTCCTTCTCATTGTCCGTTATCATCAACTCCTCCCTATCTTCCCACATTCACTCGTCACATCCCCGTTGACAGTCTGCCGTCCCTCAGGGAAACACAAAAGCCTTTGTAACCCCCACTGGGACTCCTAGCCTAGTTTTTGCAACCTCCCGTCACCCACCTTCCTCTCCTGTGGAAGAAATGACCCCTCTCCACTCGCTACCTGATTCCTCCCAGCCCACTGTCTCTTATATACTACCGACTTTCTAACTTTTTATTTTAGTTTCTTTGGGAATTCCCTATTTTTAGGAAAGACATATTTCTTTCCTTTTTATTTCATTGTTCCTTCTGCTATATTTCGTTTTTCTTATGTGTGCCCCTGAGTTTGAGTTTGCTCTTTTTTCTGGTTTGCGGATTTTGCCAGACAGCTTATTATTAAAACCTTTCTTCGTGGAGCAGAAGTCGCCGTAACTATCCGCTAAAGAAAACTGGATATACCGATACAAATATTAACCATGCTTTATTCTATTATATGAGGTACTTTTTTTTTTTTTTAATTGAACATTTTACAGAGTATTCAATAAAAAATCAGGATAAAATGCTTTCTGTACAAAGCAGAAGATGTAATAAAAAGAAAAAAATGTCGGAAGAAATGTTTATTTTGGCCTCCAACGAACTACTCAGGATATACTATTTTTAAATTCTAATGTGCCACGTACTGATTTCACTTGTAAAAATTTGTCAGATTAATTCTTCTGTGTAAAAATTCGCTTATATTATAATGAAAAATACTTATTATGAAATGGAGAGTTCTCGACCGTAGAAATTATTAGTAGAGAATTTTCGTTAGGTTGATCCATGTTGATCCAAAAAAAAAAATGCAATTTAAAGAAAAAATGTATATTTTTATTCTCTGCCAAAGTTACAACTTACATTCTAAGTCATCTTCAGGGCTACCATGAAAGCGAGAGTGAACGTCTTGTCACCTGGATCAAATGTTCCAGTCATGAATAGTTTATCTAGGTGTCAAGAGGTCTCGCTTTCATGATAGCCCTGAAGATGGTTTACAATGCAAACAGAAACTTCAGCAGATAATAATAATATATATATTAAGAACCTTGACCAAAATCTCAAACGAAATTCTCTACTTATTCTAGAATGTAATTGCGATGGCTGAGTAGTGTCCCACTCGGATGAGAGGAAGGACTTCCAGGCCAAAATAGATCTAGGTTTTTGGTCTTTTCTTTTAACGATGTTTGTTTTTTCCGGCTTCTAACTCTCTCGAAAAAGTTTTTAATCTTAAAAAATTAAGTTCCTTTGAACCTCAATTATTTATTGACATTTCTGTAAATTAAAGTAAATAATTGAGTAGAAGACTGTTGGTAATTCGATCATGGTAGTTGAACAATTTTGTAACCAAAATATTTTTTATTTTAGCTAACGTTTCTGCCTTTTTTTTTCTTTGTTAAGTATCACATATAGACATGATTCTATATTTTTTGTATGTTTTCCTTTCATATTCTGCCCTGACGAATGCCTGAAATTCAGGCCGTAACGTTGGCTAAAATAAAAACAATTTTGGTTACAAATTAGTTTTTATTGTTTAAATACCATGACCGAATTCCCGACAATCCCCTTTTCATATAATTTGAACAATTCATTCCATATTTTAAAAAAATAAGGTTTATAAATAATTATTTAAATTATAAACATTAATTATAAACAGTGCTTTATAATTTTATTCTCAGCCACAGAAAAAGTCCCTCTGATCCTCCTGTTTCATATAAATCCTCCAATTACTTCAACTATATGATATATTGGGCATATGATCACGCATATATCCTTCTAAATTCCCTTGGTGTTTTCTTTTATAAACGTGTACGCCACAATCCACCTGAGCCAACCATCTTAATGTGACAGCGTGCAAGATCCTAGTGTCGTACAAATTGGCTTTTTATTCCTAACCTCCCTCTCTTTTTTCCTCCAATCATGTACTAATTATGTATTGCCTCTTGACTTCCCTTTCCGCCATCATTAGAGTTCTTCTTTTTCTTCTGCGCAAATCAACAACCATTACTTCCTCTCTCTTCATACTGTCATTAAGTAACTGGTATAAAAAAAAAATAATAAAAAAAATAACAGCGTAAATTAATCTGATTTCCCATTCCTCATTAAGTGAAAAAACCTTGTGAAAATTCAGATTGGGAAAAATATGATTAGAAGCCTGGCGAGGAACCACTATATATATATATAAATTCTCTGAAATTAAGCGAAAGATTAAATTATAAATATGCTAAAATGAAAACCAATTGTTACCATACTAAAATATCACATGAAATATTAATGAATAAATGTCGTTATTACATTAATATTAGTATAACATATATGGGGTTTGTAAAAATATACTTAAATACAGAATTTGTTTCATTNATGTATTTTTTAATAAAGGATTATCTGCCAACGTTTCGGCTTACATTGCAAGCCATCTACAGGACTATCATGAAGATGGCTTGCAATGTAAGCCGAAACGTTGGCACATAATCCTTTATTAAAAAAATACATTTTTTAAATTCGTGTTTTTTTGGATCTACCTTGACCGAACCCCAACTAAAATCATCTAAGATTAATAATTAATTTAAAAAAAAAAACCCAAAGAATAATTACTAAAGCCACACAGTACTTCCTAATACAATTTTCCAAAGTTGGTTTCATTAAACGACTAAGACGAATTCCTATTCATTCGAACTGTAAACGTTCTTTTTCTGAAAATTTTTCAGCATTTTTGAAAGATGTACAGGTACAGTACTTTCCTCGTGAATTTACTTTAAAATTTCATGTAATTTATGTGAATTGGCCGAATCTAGTAGTTAAATTTGCGTAGCTTACCGCAAAAAACTTACGTTGTTATTCTTCCTTGGAGAGACATGTAGAATATCAAAAATTAAATCCCCCACACCAAAATAAAAAATAAAAAAATCATTAGCATTGTAGCGGAAAGACGTTTCTTATTTTCTGAAAGATTTCCCATAAAATATAATTTAATTTGGGTTTCTTAACGAGGCCATTGAAAAAAAAAATCACAGGCAAACACACACACACACAGCAGCAGCAGCTACCCCCCGTCTCATATAACCAGTAGGGGGCGGGCCCAAACACCTTTTCCCGCGGTCACCCGCTGAGGCGAAGCGAGTGGCCGCGGTCACCCTACAGTTTCTTCCGGTCGTACTTTTTCTTGTCACCATCCACCGTTAGTGGTCGCGACTGAGGTTAGTTTTTCTTTTGGAATTTTATTTATTTTATTTCTCGTCACACATGAGGAAAACCTTTTGTCAAAGAGGCGAATTCTTCGAGTAATGCAAAAAGAAAAAAAAATCTGTTTCGCGAAATCTAGTTAAATTAACTGATTCGACAAATATTTCCTAAGTAAAATGAAATTGTCACTACATTCCTTCAAACGGAAGGGATTATTGAGGATAGGTGAGAAGGCACAGTTACGACTAGAGGCATGTTCAAAAGGAGAGTTTGTTGACCGTAGATATTATTCTTGATTTTAGTTGGGGTTCGGTCAAGGTAGATCCAAAAAACTCAAATTTAAAAAAATGTATTCAGTCATGGAAATGTGAACTTAGGAACAGGACGTCCTCTTTCATCTTCATGATAGCCCTGAAGATGGCTTACAATGTAAGCCAAAACGTTGGCAGATAATCTTTTATTAAAAAATACAGTTTTTTGGGATCTACCTTGACCGAATCCCAACTAAAATCATCTAAGAGTACGACTAGAGGGTTTCCTGTTAGCGCCCTTACTCATGCGATGCGAACCCACTTCTCGAACAGGACTGACTTATCCTTTCTTTCGAATCAAGCATGAACTGGTACCGGATTCAGTATGGGCGTATGTGTTCTGTTTTTTCTTTTGCATTAGTGCAGCTTTCCTGTTTTGTTTTAGATATACTCTGTACTCATCTTAATTGGCACTCAATTGAGGCGCTAGTTATGTTTGAAACAGTATAACAGTTATTTAGGAAGCATATTACTTTCTTAAGAGCAACGGAAATTATAACACTAATTTTTAGTGCAAGGGAACAGAATAAAAAAATCTAACTATCCTAGTCAGGACTCGAACCTGAATCTCCTGCTATCCGGGCCGGTGCATTTACCAATTATGCTACCGGGACCAGTCTGATAAGTTACTAAATTCCCCGCACTTAGTGTCGAAAGTCCAACCTCCGAGGCCGACGAAGATATAGTCTTATGCTCGGATGAGCTGACATGGTCAAGCTGTTTAAACGACTCGTTATTTCCTTTTTTTTAATTTTCATTTATAAATATTAATTTAGTTGTGGTTTATTATCCCACGTAAATTTTACTAATTTTTAGTGATAAAATTGAGTTTAGGAAATTATAATAATTATTTTTCCAAAAATCATTAGTATTAGTAGAAATGAGATCTATATAAACTATATAAGTTTTTAACTAGTAAATATGTATTGAATACCATAAATATTGTTTACATTTTTAAAATTATTATTCTGCTAGTGTAAATGAATATTTGGATTTGTATAAAGTCCTGTCATGTGGTTACATCGCCTCCTTGAGTAGAATAAGTGCAGGAGAAGTGAATAATACCATATTAAGTTTTGTTCTGAAGAAACAAAACTGTTCTTTCTAGGACATATGCACTCACTCATCTACATTCGCATATGCTAGCGTGCGTAGACACGTACATTAGTCTTAATTTTTACTATTTTTCTGAAAGTCTTGTAGGTAGGATTAAATGATATATTGAAATAATTTTGAAATATTCGGCCATGAGCTCTGCTTCTTCAGTTACATTCCTGAATGTTTTCCAAAATAGTAATTTAAATTTACAAATACACCTATAGCCACCAGAATAAAAATATTTTCTCGAGTGTTATAAAAAAAAAAAAATAAAAATAAATAAATTTGAAAAAAAATCCAGAAAGAATTATTTACTTAATTATAAAATAATCTTGTATATTGCGATAGCGAAATTTTTTGTAAATCTTTGGATGGATTGATCGCTCTTTGTGAGTCACTCCCGAGTGCTTCATCCTGGATTCCCGGGAAACGAGGAATCGCTGGGATTACCGGGGGGTGACTTGGCCCCTGGCATTTGTCTGGCCCTGCTCTGTGGATCACTGTCCTGGCTCCGTGTCCTGTTCCTCCTGTGTAGCCCCATTACCTGCGCCTGGTTCTATATAAATATTTTAAAGCAATAAGTAAAATTATGTTTATTTACACAATTATATTTTCCAAATTCAATGCGTACGGTATCCTAATGTCTCATTTCTTATTCATCTTCTTCCTTTCCCAATTATTTCTTGCCTCCATGTAGACATTGTCATGAACCACTTACTTGTTTTGTCCGATTTCGTAAGGAACATTACATCGCTGAGGTCCATTTGTCTCTTTGACGTTTTGACTTCAAAATAAAATATACTATATTTATTTTTTTGTTTTTTTGGTAACCTTTATGCTAGGAATAGAATTTCATATCTTAGCTTAAAGAAAAGCGTTTTCTCACGTTTTATGTTCTAGTTCAGAGTACGTTGGTATATGTGAGTGGCACTTTACATAATGTGCAAACCGAGGATAGAGTTCTCTATTTTGTAACATCCAGGAAACGTCTCGAAAGGTTGAAAGATCACCGTTATACAAGAAGGATTTTGGCTTATAACCGAACAAGTTAATGAATAAACCAAAAGAACGTATATATTTTTAAATACAATTTGTGTAATGCATATTTTTGTTTGTGAAAGTACATTCTTGAAGCAAAGTGCATTATAGGCGGAATGTCTGCTGCCATCCCAGTTTGTCGAACGCCCACCACAACGCGTTCTTGAGCGAACAGACGCAAGCAGCCGAATCTGCTGTAGGAAATGAAAGGGAGCCGAAGACACTTTCGCTGATTTCTGCTGTGGTCGGCAGTGCTTTCCCGATCGCTGGTTCGGGGCTAACCTCAAGCCAAGGGGGTTACGTGCGTGAGCAAACACATGGCTCTCAGCTGATCTCTCGCATCTCGTCTAGTTCTGTGTAAGAGTACGTACTGGTTGTCGGGATGTGCCGTTTGCTTCCGGCTCCTCGTCACCTTTCCACCCATACCCCCTGTCCGGCTCGACAGGTATGCGTATGTGTACCGAGAGTCCTGTTTCAGATCTCCGAGGATATGAATTTCCTCCTTCAAAAGCGTTCTTTATAGACGTATTATTCAACATAAATATAGAATATTAAATTTCGTGACTATTATGTTATATTAATATTTTTGTTACTCAAATAACAACAAAGATTATACGATTCCCCGCTTTAAACCAAAAATTAATTCTTCCTAGAGATTGTAATAAACACCCTATTATACTAGTACTGTATTTGGTTGCTCTTTTTTAAAAATTAGTTAATCGACCAAAACTCTAAATTATATTTTGTATCTTATCCTTTATATGCACGTTCATTAAAAAATATTAGAGAATATATGGAGAGTTTTTTGGCCGTAGATATAATTGTTAGGTGTTTTTTGATGGAGTTCGGTCAAGGTAGGTCCAAAAAATACAATTTAAAAGATGTATTTTTTTTAAATTCTCTGCCAAGGTTTCAGCTTACATTAAGCCATTGTTAGGACTATTATCAAGATGGCGAGAGGGTAAATAGTGTCCCCAGGATCACATTTTCATGACTGACTGGAACTTGTGAGAAATTGTAAGTTCCAAACCCTACCTACCTCTGAGTTAGTGATAGTCCTGAAGATGGCTTATAATGTAAGTCATATAATTAAAAAAATACACATTTTT
Organism: Oncopeltus fasciatus; assembly: GCA_000696205.2. Classification (NCBI taxonomy): domain Eukaryota; kingdom Metazoa; phylum Arthropoda; class Insecta; order Hemiptera; family Lygaeidae; genus Oncopeltus; species Oncopeltus fasciatus. Next base: position 259,341 of record KZ807876.1, on the reverse strand, counting down.
TATATTATATTTTTTGGATTTACCTTCATCAATCCCTCCCTCCCCCCCAAAAAAAATTAATATCACAGAATAGGATTTTCAGACAATTATTTGATTTACTAATCATATTCTTTATTTTATTTTTTTGTATTTCTAACGATAATGAAGATATAGTCGACATTTCAGTTTAGACATCCCTTAACACCCTTCACTTAACCAATATTAACTATATTTATACGGACGATATTTTCAGATCCCCTTAAGTAGGATCTTGAAGATCTGTTGCAATTTATCAAAAGTCACGTCGCGGACGACACGTGATTAGCTTGATTTATTTACGGGAATTTCACTAATGATAAATAAAACAGATGCTTCGCAAAATTCGACTATGGGGAGTTGGAAGATAATCGTGAGGAACGAGACACGGAAACTGTTATCTATGTCGTGATGTCATTAGAAGAAGTCTTTTCGAAGTGTTTTTTTTTTTCTTTATTTTTTTATCTACCAGTCCAGCAGAATTTTTTTTTCCCAGGGCAGAGATGAATAAAAAAAAAATTTTATAATTCGTGAACTAAAGGTTAAAAAAACTCATCTATGGGATTTTAAGTAAGTTATAGAACAGGTTCTTGACCAGTGGTGGGTTATAGAAATCCAGTTTATTTAAATTTACCAGAGAGGGGTCTCCTGAACTCCAAAGTTTTGATTGAGCGGTTTATTTAAATTATACATTATTCAATGAGAGGGAAAGAAAATTAACCTGAAACCATAAATTTGCTACAGGAAATTCGCTACGTTAAACATCAAAGTTATTAAAAGAGGTAAACAATTAAAATGTAATTTTGGAACAATTTATTTTATAACCTTTATTTGTATATTACATTCTGTTAAAAATAAATAAAAACATTTTGTAATTTGATTACAATGAATAATAGAAAAAAAAATGACATTAAAGAAAGTCACATGAGGAGAAGAGGTGACCAGTGGCACAACTCTCAAAATTTAGAACAATTATTAAAAATATTTTTTGTTAATCAGTTTGACATCCCGCGATATTATAAGTACAATTTACTCTACCTAATGGAAATTTTCTCCGTTATTCAGCTACCACAATATTCTTTCTCATTGAGTTAAATGCATTAATTTAATAACCATTAAGAAAAATTTTTTTTTTTTTAAATGCAAAAACTGTTTTTTATGAGTGGCGTTTATGTTTTTCCCTGTAAACATGATCTTAGTTGTTAATTACATGATATTCTTTTCACATAACAAATTGAAATATGAAAGCATAGTTATCCATCTATTCACTTATCCTTAAGAAACCTTTTTATAAGCAATTTTGTAAAACTATTTTAATTAATGATGATTACAATTTTTCTTAATTCTTAATACCATCTCTTAACTTGTATTTTAGTTTAATTGTTGCAATTTTTATTGCACTTGCTTGAATGATCTCTAAAGCAGTATGGATAATACTAGTCAGAGCAGCGGATTGCTTCAGGCCGAGGTGCAAGAGTATAAATTGCCAAGCCACGTAGACTATTGTTTTTTAAGTGAATTTTAACGACTCTCTTGTTTCCCACTTATAAATATGTATATTCTCACTTGACAACAAGCACATTGCAAGGACAAACTTCTTGAACTGACTTATCACTTTATTTCTATCCTTATTAGGATTGGAAGTGTCGCAGCAAATTTCACTCTTTGAAATATAATTTCACCCCTAAGCAGATTTTACCCCTTCCAAATAAAATTCATACTTCAGTAATAGAACATCCCTTAAGAAAATTGTGCTATTCACATTGCCAAAACATTTAATAAATTCCTTCAATGCTTTTCGATTCTACACTGAAGAAACTAAAATCTGGCCCGAAAAAAAAATACAAATATAAATAACACATTTTTAAAAATTTATTATTCTGGGTGTTGAAAAACCTATTTTGAAATTCCAAGAATGCCTGAAAATTTAATTTTATTGTTATTATAGGGTTAAAAGAATAAATCATATAAATAACATTAGAAGGAAATGTACTTTTTGGTTTATCAGGTTATTTTACTACTGATGATAAGCCAACAGAGATTAGTATTTAATTATTATGGTGTCTTCTATTTGTTCTGTTCCTAAATGATGTTTCAAATGAAAATATAATATGTGTCTCCTAACCATGTCTAGTGTCGGCAACCAAAATTTGACAGTACATTGTATACTGTATGTTATGTACTGAATAAACTATCTTATGACAGGGTTGCTATCATGAGGGGAAAAAAAAAACTGTTCGACTACACTCATCAAATTAAACTTATTGTTAATTATTTCTTCAATTCCTATGAAAATTAAGAGGAGAAGTTGTGTTATCTCGCTTGAATTTGGGAAGAATTGTATCCTGAACTAATAAACATACTAAACAGGTTTCTCAGGATAACCAAGTTTGTCGACAGCTTAAAATATGTTTTCCTTCTCACGGTCGGAGACAAAATCCGAATTTTAAGACGATAAGACGAGGCGTGACTCCGATTCCGAAGGGATTATTTTATAATTATACTTAAAAAAATATATAGAATTTAATGTAAATAAGAGTAACATAATATTTTCTGAAGGAACTAATGGAACCACTAATGTGTCCCTTATTATTGACAACATTAGCTTGCAGTTAGTTATTATTTTAATGTTTGTAAAACAATAAATTATTGAAAACAATTATTGAGAGGGAATAGAATATAAAAACTTTTTTATATATTCTATTCCCTCTCAATAATTGTTTGAAATTTTCGTGGGATAAAATACCACAACTAAATTAAATATTTATAAATAAATTATTGAATTCTAGAAATTGATTAATTGTAAACTTACCAATCAAAATTCATATTATGTACAATGCGAATATAAAAGGAAATATTCGGAAATATATTGTTGGTAGACCTGGTGCCTGAAATTCTTCTCGAACAAAATAAAAACAGCTATTAGTAAATTTATTGAAATGATAGATTCTTCTATTTGATATCTTAATTAAAATAAAATTGATTTTAAATCTTCATCATATTCATGTAAATCTTTTTGGCAAAGTTTTATTAGACTAAGTTACTAAAAACATAGACAAAGTAAAAAAAATAAATTTAAAACAGGAATATAAATTTTTCCCATAAATTTTTCAATATTGAATAATTTATTGGTCTTTGATTTAATGTTACTTTAATTGTAAATGATGAAAAAAAAGGTGGTCCAAATTTGTTCTGTTCAGAATATTTTGTTGTTTTTTTTTAGCCATTATTATTTTTGATATAATCATAAATATTGAATTTATTTTTCAGTGAATGCTTTCCTTTAATTGATCTGTTCAGATTGTCATGACACATATCTAATGGCTAACACTTAAGCATATAAACTATTCAGTTTAAGCAGAAAAAAGTGATTCGGAACGAATAGTTTATACGAATTATATCCAAAAGGAAATACAGAATTTATGAAGAGAAAGCTTTAAGGCAATTCTGATAAATACGATCTATCTGAAATATTGATGGATATGGATATGCCTCAATGCCCATACCATACTCTTCAGTCAGCGTGTTGCCCATCGGCAAGAACAAGGAACTCAGTGGCGAGAATAGTTCTGGAGAAGGCTCGAAGTTCTATCTTTGGGGAACACCCCTTCAAGAGATGGATGGTAGAACTTCTGGACGTATCTCACCCTCTTTAGTGGGAGAAGATGTCGAATCTATTTTTCCTTTGCCATTTGAAAATGCTACAGTTCTGTATAAACCAGTTTCATGTATTATATATTTTTCAATAAGGATAAATTACCCACATGTGGACCATTTACTCTTTATTTTATATCACTGCTTACTTTATTTTACTTATAATTATTTATTTTATATTCATACACCTCTGCAGCTCTCGTTCACTGGCACGCTTTGTATAAATGTAGAGTTTTAATCTATAATTATTTTAATGCTTTTGCAATTTTGTTTATTTATTATTGAATAAGGGTTTAAATTTCAAAACTAAAGTATCGACGAATATTCCGAAGAGGTTGCTAAATTTCAAATTGAGACGTTGACCTTAACGTTTGTTGTTAACCACTTGAGAGCTATACTATTATTTCAAACAATACTCTGAAGGTAAATTTGTTGCTGTCATTCCTCTAAGTGTCTTATTAGCATAACAAAAAAAAAATCGAAAATACTTTTATTCACTACTATTGTCACCATTTTGTGTTTTTTTGTGGAACAATAGTTGGAGAGTTGTTTTTTTTCTTTCATTTGTCTTTTCTATTTGTTGATACGCAGTGGCCATCAGGTTTGATTCATCTTGAAATTTATATATATATATA
>KZ807876.1:213743-228871 GCA_000696205.2 Oncopeltus fasciatus | reverse complement strand
AGGGCAATCAACTTCTAGGTTATTACGCCCTATAAATACCCTTTAATATGTTTACTATAAATTAGTTAATAAAAGACAGGAATCAGGATTATTTCGACCACTATAACAACCTAAATTAATGGAGTTTTTTTATTTTTTTTATTTAAATATTATTATTATATATTTAATAAATTATAATAAATAAATTATTATTAACTAAAATAATAAATAATATCTCATTCTTTAATTTAGATTTTCCGGGCTATACCTGCTTTTTTAAGAAAGTTTAACAGCCCATCCACTGTAGAGGGGTTGTTCCCAAGGCACTCTGCCATATTTCTTCCAATGCCTTCTCTAGTGAAGTAATTCTGATAAACTGGGCAAATCTCTATGATGTGCTGGATTGTTAGGTGAATTAGGCTGGTATTACACTTAGGCGGCAGATCTTTGTTAATTAGGTGTATATGAGTAAGGTTCGTGTGACCTTTTACTCTCTTATTGTTTCGGTTCCTAATTAATTTTCCTCAGTGTGTAATAAATCTGATGTCAAAGAAATTCGTCTTCATTATGTTCCGTTGCTTTAATTGATTACAAATACATTAATAAGATTCATTTATACTAATCTCTCTGTAGTTTAACTTGGCATTCTTCAATGGGCAGGCAATAACTTAAGCTTCCTCCTATCGAGTTCTGCACCATTGGACACCATTTATCTCTCGTCGTAGCATCACGGCGACCCCGTTGCCAAGTGAACTGCGTCATCTTCACCATTACCCCCACCACTTCCGTCCTGCTTCTCCGCCCTCTCCTTCGGCTCCTTCTCACAGTCGACTGCAGACTTCTTGCGTAGGTCTCTCGAATGAACTTTCCCTGTTATCCTAATCAGATTATCGCTCGTGATAATTCGTCTACTGTTTTCCTTTCTACTTTTCCCCATTCTAACAATGGCCTTTCTACAGTTGAACTCACGGCAGCTGGTTTTTTTCGACAGTGCATCCGGTCTCTGCTATGCGCAAAACCCCGTCTGATGGCCTTCTGTGTTTTCCTGCCTGGTTGAGATAGTTGAAGATAGTTTCGCTATCACATGATGTCCTTTTAAAATCTGAGATTTTGTAACTGTTATCATGTTCTATTTCAGGATTGATTGTTGGCAAAATAACATATACGAGTTAGTTATCCCACTATGCTCATTTTTTTTAAGATAATTATTAAAATTATAATAGCTTTAGAAATTTATTAATAAATTTAGAAAGAAATATATATTTAGGTTTACAAATATTTTATTTGGTTGTGATATTTTATCCCACGTAAATTTAAAACAATTAATGAGAGGGAATAGAATAAAAAATATATCTGTCCCAGCCAGGAAAGAAAAAATTAAATAAAGTAAATGACGAGAGTCGACAAATAGCTTGACCATGTCAGCTCCTTTGAGTACAAGACGAAGTTTTTGCCTTTCTCGTAGGTTAGCCTCTCGCTAGTGTAGAGGGAATTGAATGAGATAACTAGGGCGTCCTGGTAGCATAACTGGTAAATGCCCGGATAGCAGGAGATCCAGGTTCGATTCCTGGCTGGGACAGATACATTTTTTATTCTATTCCCTCTCATTAATTGTTTATATTTAGGTTTGTCTGTGAAGTTTTATTACATTAAATTAATTTAGATTTATAATGATTGACCGTCTCGTAGTTAACCTTATACCACCCAGCTACTTTACTAATCTATATTTTTTAATGTCATTCTCCACCTAAAAAGAAATACAATGTTTAGAAAAAATTTCACTCTCGTACTTGCTGGTGTTTGTTAATTTCTGTGTGTGAGTGATTTAAAATTCCTTTCCTACTTAAAATTTTTTCACATTTTTAGTTCCTACTTCAGTTTTTCCCACATGTAAATAGGACTACAGAACATTGTATCTAGCGCGCAACTCATTTATGTTAATATTACGAAGGATCTTTTTTACCTTTAAGACCAGATGACGCCAGAGATTGTAAACAGAAATTCCGGCCAGCAGTTATAAACGGTATATTATTCCTGGAGTCCTATATTTCTCAAACCTAATCGTCCGGGCTGGACTAAAAATCTTCTAATATACTTGTCTCAATTTTTTTTTCTTTTTGTGAAAATAAAATATTGTACAATATTTATTTGTATACTATTTTGCAATGATGAACATTTGAAAACTGAACAATTATATCCTACACAAGGAATCGTTGCAAAGGATGTAGATAACATATAACTTATCACATAGAAATACCAAACTAAGAGAAATGTTTTCCATTATCATTATTTAGTTTTAGAGAATGAAATGAAATTCTGTTGTTTTTTTTCCGTTATGATCTAAGTCAATCATATATGACTGAAAATGAGTTTTTAATTTTATATTACTTTCTACATTTTATCGCTACAACATATTAAATGTATATAGGCCTCATTGTTGGTACGGCAGACGGTAGGCTTGCTAGAATTGCGGCTAGTCTGGCCGGTAATACCCGTCGCTCGCGGCACTGATCTCTCGCCGTAGCGAAAAGCAAGGCTAATGCCTTCCGGCGTCCATGCTGGTGTCCGAACGACAGCTCTGGCCGACGTCGTCTTCCTACGGGACTGGCCGTCTACAGCGTTGTAGGATGTGTCGGCCGTCAGCTATGGCAGCCCAGCTACCTGCGGCTCAGTGTGCAGCTGTGGTCGGGAGTTTAGTTCCCTCCAAGTCTGCCGCGAGAAACTCACTGATCGCCGGCCGATTGAGGTTTAGCCTCAAATCCTAGGATTGTTTTCTTTACTGTGTCCTCTCTGAAAATAAATGGTATTATTGGAAGAAAAGACGATGACGGAACTCCAAATCGTGGTGCCTATATAACGCAGCCAATCTTTTGACTGATTTTTCTTCTTTTTTTTCTTTTCCACCCGCCATTTTAAAACCTGTGGGTTCCAATGGCGTCCCAGAAAACATAAACAGTATCTTATAGATATTAAGTAAGTTCTATTGACGTCATTAATCGAAGATAGTCTACTTTTATCACAGTCCATCCATTTTCTGTGAGAAAAGAACGCAGTCTTTAATTTTATTAAATCTCTTGATGAATTTTGTTTTTCATGTAGTTTTTTCGAGAAGCAAAATTAAAGTTATGAAAATTAATAAAAAACGAGAGTTTTTTTGACAGTAGATATTATTATTAGATCATTTTAGTTAGGGTTCGGTCAAGGTAGATCAAAAAAAAAAAAAAAAATTTAAAAAAATACAGATAATCTGTACCAATTTAAAATAAACAGATAATCTTTGTAAAAAATACACTTTTTTTAAATTTGAATTTTTTTTGGGTCTACCTTGACCGAACCCCAACTAAAATTATCTAATAGTAATGAAAAGCCTTTTATATTAGATATGTTTTAATAAATAGTTGTCAAATTGAACTGTAAGTGTTTGGTAAAAGTAAGATAATGTGAAATATGCCCCACACATTTCCTTAAAGAAAGAAAAAATCAAATTTAACAACTTATACTTACTAGAAATAAGACATTGACATAAATGAAGAAATTAGTCAATACCATCAAACATTTCTAAGCGTAAAAATGGCTTGCTTTAGAAAATAAAATAAAAAATCCTAAATGTACGATACGAGTTGAACAATCAATAATCATCATCCAATTTAAATTTTTATGAATTTACATTAGTGTATATGTAGTTATATTTTTCAACAATTTCCAACTAATATTTTCCATAGTTAATTGGTAAATTTCACTTCCATTTCACTTTATAAGAAGTGCCGGAAGTGAAAACGCCAGAACACGCTAGGGTAATGAAAGCATGATGTGGCAGAGTATGGATGAACAAATGGGGGGGGGGGGCACTGGGAAAGTTGGACTACAATTTCAGGCAGGCAGTGAGAGGATATATACTTCTTTTTAAATATATACAAGCGATGTATATGCATTTTTGCCGTTCTGTGCATTTTAGTTCGATCTAAAGATTGCCAATCAAATTGAGTTATTCATGGTCCCGTCCCCTGATATCTTGCCGAAATAAAATACCTACCTAAAATACCTGCTACCCCCACTCACCTTCCCATTTCATAACTCAAAACAAATCCATAATGTCCAGTCATGGAAATGTGAACCTAGGGACAAGACGTCCTCTCTCATCTTCATGATAGGTATGTGTGGCAAAATTACTGCTTTAATGATATTTCAATTGTTTCCTGCCAATTAGTTATTGGTTTGCATGTTGTTGTTTTTTTCAAATTAGTTTTTTTTTTTTTTTTTTTTTTTTTTTCAATATTGTTTTTCATAAACTTTTAATTGTCTTACACAGTTTTCTACTTTCATACTCTTGATATCACATTATATTATAATTTTCTAGTATACTAATTTCAAATATTACTGTATTCTCATGACATTGTATTTCTACAGCCCTGAAGATGGCTTACAATGTAAGCCGAAACGTTGGCAGATAATCCTTCATTAAAAAAATACATTTTTTTATTTGTGTTTTTTTGGATCTACCTCGACCGAACCCCAACTAAAATCATCTTAGAGTAAAATACCTACCTTAACTGTAGAGCAGAAGACTCTCTCCCTCCACCATCCCATTGCTCTAAAGAATGCAGGTAATTTAGACCGAAACTTTGGCAACAATAAGGACTTTTTTAAACAAAAAATGCAAGGGGATAGAATAAAAAATCTATCTGTCTCAGCCACCGTCCAAATTTGACATTGCGTCTCGGTGGTACAAATGGTTAGCACGCTGGATAGAAGGAGATCCAGGTTCAAGCCCTGACTAAGACAGATAGATTTTCTTTTCTATTCCCCTGCATTTATTGTTTAAAATTTACGTGGGATTAAACACCACAACAAAAACAATATTTATAAGGATTTTTTTTTTACAAATTAGTTTTTATTTATTCAAATACCAATACCGGATCTCCGACTAATCCTTGCTCATAAAAATACCTTCCAATGAACGAGTATATGACACAGGCAACGGTACTTTATTTTAGGATGCGTTGACAGTAATCGAATCAAACCTCCTCTGGCTAATGGTAATCCAAAGTCCATCATTTCCTCATCCTCGTCACTCTATTCCATTCGATTGCTCCGCAGTTCTTCCATTCTTGTGCCTCTTGATCGCTACTTCATTACGGGGATAAGTGCAAGGTTGCTCAAGTCCCAGCTCCCCAGTTCTGCTGCGTGCTGTGGCAGGTCGGTAGCCGGTATGCTCCCTGACCGTGAAGCCGGATGATGATGGCCCAGCTGTTGATGGACTGGTATTACCAGGCTCGGCGAACTGCAAGCTCTATCTTTCCTGAAACCAACCCCCTTTTTCTTGAGAACACACCATCGGCACCGAGCTGTCTCCTTCCTTGTGCTTCCTATGTGTCTTATTTTCGTATGTCTCAGTCTATTATTTTTCAATTTTTTTTTTCTTTCATATTGTCTCGAACTTTCATTTCAGAACCTACACCTCAAAGTATTGTATTAAATTTTCGTACGTACTTCCAGCAGAATTTTTTCAAGTTATCTTGACACTCCTTAACGTTATATCAATTCTTCACTGATGCTACATAGTAGTAACCAAGAAATATGTTCTTTAAAATGTATAATATATAACTTGACTTAAATATCAGCATGGGATCCTTCCAAGACAGCTAAGTAGTTAATGAAACCCCACACCTGAAATCTCAGATAACTTTGTTCTCTTGTACTACAATATTTCTTGGGAGTTCAGCAAGGAGGTTTGAGCCCAGGTTGTGCGGGTTACTAAGGGGAAAACCCCAGTTCAATGTCGTGCCATCGACCCAATAAAGTTCAGCCGTGTGAGCTATCTTTCCTCCGACCTGTTAAATCTCACTTCTGGACAGTACATTGGTTAGAAAGGAATCAACGCTTAGGAACCTCATTCTTACAGCATTTTCGCTACAATGTCAACCAACATTCAACTAAAGCAATTTCCGAATAAAGGAAACTTATTTGTTGAGTTTGAAGCTACACAATTTATGGATGAGTTCAGAATACTATTTTCGACCTTCTTAACCTGTTGTTTTGGTATTGTTTCTCTACAATGCGATAAATATATCCTATTTTAATGAGGTGAGCTACCCTCACTCAGTTAAAATTACCATAGAAAAATACGAATTAGAAAATAATTAGCTACAGAAAGACATGATCATTATAAATGTGACCTGCAGTTGTATTACTGTATATTACTGTTGGTAGTTTATTAAATAATGGCACTGCTAATTTTTCAGAGTTAATACCATAAATCAGTTTTTTATTCTGGACTTTTTTGCATGCATAATAATACTAATTTCTGTAATGTATTAATTTATTACTTTTATAATAATGATTCACAATCAAGCTTAATACTATGATAGAGAATGTTTCATAATTAACGAGCTAAAATTTGCTTACAATATATATATATTATTTTCCCCCACAATAGCCCAATTATACTATTGCTCTCACTATTAATTAACTATTAATCTCACTTTTCGAAGAGGATATATCCTGAAGTAAATAACCACTCATTTGCAGCTTTATACACCTTAGTTTTTACATATAATGACAGATGGATTCGCAGGCTGTAGACACTTTTATTTCAGGACCGTGAGATAAATTCCTAAATTAAACCCAGCAGCCATTAAACTATCGCAGCAATCTGTATCAGGAATGAAACACAGGGAAGAGAGTTCAATTCATCAAATCTCCTGTCATTCCCAATAAGGCCTAAATGCCTGTTTACCCTCTCGGAGTGGTGGGGGGGGGGGGGGGGTAAGGAAATGGGATCTCACCGGGATAAGATAACAGACTTAACCCTGATCTCCTGCTCGAGTTCTGAGACCATTAACTGGATTTGTCTGTGGTGTTTGCCTTGGGGTCTTAGCACTAATGCTATTGGTTCTTGAAGGATATTCACTTCTGCTAAAGGCCTGGATAAGTATTATTTCATGAGAGAGAAATAAAAGTTAAATATTGAAGTATATTCGTTATAATTGGCGTTATATACTTATATATATNGAGAACAAGGATGGCCCCCACCCCCTTTGCCCCAAAAGGACACAAAATTGAAGAACTCTTTATTGACTTTCCATATATATATATACTAAGGAAGACATTTAAGAATTAAGTTAAAAGGGTTGCGCAAATTCCCTTAATTTTAAAGCAAAGAAAAAATCCGGTTTATAGGCTTTCCATTTACAGCAGTGAATAAATACATTTAGGTTGAAATTAAGGGGATGGAGGGGTTTAGCGTTAGAAGGTACGTTTTTCTTATTTAGATTTAGTGTTATAAAATTTTTTAAATAAGTGTAATATATCAAGTGTAAAATTTGATTTTTTACCATTTATGTTCTATAGTATTTTTTCTAAATTCTCGAATTAAGGTGGATACTTGAGTGTATAACTAAGAAGGGTTGGCCGAAACCCCCTCTCCCCCGAACATACCAGAGCCAGTCTCAGCAATCTCACCTGTTGCTCTCATTGCTTTCTTTTCGCCATATATGAACAAAAGAGCAATTGTATGCTCTAAAAGGAGATTCAAGGGAAATCTACTTAGTTTACGCAGCCCTTGCGTCACTGACTTCTTATTTTTTTTTATTATGTTGCACTCAATAAGCATAATAAATTAATATTTTGCATAAGAATTGCTTCATAAAGTTGATTTCAATTGCATGTTTCTCGATTGTCCAGACCACAACGCTCTTCAGAGCAACTCCAAGACCAGCCATCTATCTCAGCTCCCACCGCCAATTAACTCTCTAAATTAACTAACTCTCTCTCTCCCTCTCTCTCTCTGGGTATTGTTAAATATTTAACAGTACCTAGAGGTTGGCGACTGCATTCTAATCAGCGGACTAATAACAGATTAGTTATCCCACAAGGTCTGCTTACTTTCTGGGTTAAGGACTGTGCGATGGGGAGTTCTCTTTCCTACCTCTTACTTCGTTAGGCTAATTACCTGTAAATATTTGCAAATTATACTTGTAAGAATAGGAATATATTACTTCGTGTGTATGGTAAAGTTTGCGGTCAGTGCCCTAGCTTATAGTTGCTTAAAATAAATTGTTGGATGCAATATGTGTAGCTATAATGACAAAATAAAGACTATAATTAAAGTTTTAGTAATTTATGTAATAAATGAACAGTATTAATTATATAATTATTTACATTTTACTCATTAAATATACATGGATAACATCCCAATTTTCATTTTTATACATTCATTATTGAAATGATGTGTTATTCCAAGATAAACTTAAGCTTCATTATACTTATGTGTACTATACTAACACTCAATATGTTGACCCAAAAATCTCGTCAGTAATTCATAAATAATAAGCAGTAAATCCCTACATAAAGTTAAGTCTGCTTTTCATTGCATCTATTTGTGTGGAGGTCTGGCATCTGTGGAAAACAACAACAAAATTTTGCACAGACAGTGCCCTACAATCCTCCATATCAGTCCCTCCATATCAATTCAATCCTCCATCCTCCATAATCCTCCAATCCTCTATATCAATCTTCCAATCCTCCATAATCCTCCATATCAGTTCCAATCCTCCATAATCCTCCAATCCTCTATATCAATCTTCCAATCCTCCATAATCCTCCATATCAGTTCCAATCCTCCATAATCCTCCAATCCTCCATATCAATCTTCCAATCCTCCATAATCCTCCATATCAGTTCCAATCCTCCATAATCCTCCAATCCTCCATATCATTCCCAATCCTCCAAAATAAGTCCCTAATCCTCCATAATCCTCCTCCAGGAGTTCTTCGGTGTATAAAACATTTTGTAAGTACACAGATAACTTTTTATATTACCCATTGACTCAGTTAAATCAGGTTTTTCAGAGTTTATATCACTAATTGAGAATACTTGAGTAATAGTTATACTTGAATTACTTTCTTTGTGTTCCAGGTTTCAAGATGAACGGCGTAAACGGTTTGAATGGTCACACAAACGGCGAGCTCAACGGCACCTGCGGTAAGGGGACCTGGACAATCGGTCTGATCAACGTGCAGTACCGCTACCTGACCGCGGAGACATTCGGCTTCAAGATAAACGCCAACGGCTCCAGCCTCAAGAAGAAGCAGATGTGGACTCTGGAGCCGGTGCCCAGCGAGACCCAGACGGTCTACCTCAAGTCCCACCTGGACAAGTATCTGGCGGTGGACTCCTTCGGCAACGTCACCTGCGAGAGCGAGGAGAAGGAGGTCGGCTCCAAGTTCCAGATACAGGTCTCAGACGATGGTAAATGGTCTCTTAGGAACAACGCTAGAGGATACTATCTCGGCGCCAGCTCTGATAAACTGACCTGCACCGCCAAAGTCCCGGGGAATTCTGAATATTGGCACGTCCATCTTGCTGCCAGACCACAGGTACTCTTTGTTTATTCAAAGCACTTTATAATAAAGTATATATTTTTCTCTGGAAGAACTATTAACTCAAAAAATATTTCCATTCTTACTCAATTATGTCATAGGTAGACAAATAAAGTTTAAAAATTTCACTTTTATCCGTCTAGTTTAGTATCGTGTTCTGTCACAATTCCGTTCAGGTACACATACACGCATCATTTGTCAAAATTCATGGCACATATATGAGAAGGTTGATTTCTTTAAAGGAAGTAACTGAATAAAGCCACTATATAGATTCTCGGTATTTTATTTATCAGGTTTTGCAGTGTCGTTTGTGGTTGTGGAAGCCAGATAACATATCTGAGACAGGTTTTTTAGACAGACGATAAAAGCTCTTTGGACCCAGAAGTTTGATACAAATTTTGGCCCAGATAACAGCCTATAATCCCAAGTAATCCCACTAAATCTCCGTTGAGCAGCTGATTGAATCCTGTTTGTCACTCATTTTAGATACCTCTTATACTTTCCTGCTCATCTACAATTTTAGGATTTCGGATTTCTCATTTACAATTTGGGATTTAAACTATTGATCCTATTTGTCTCCTAGCAACATTTCTTACATTATGCTGCTTCATTTGAGATTTTTGATAGCTAAAATCATTTGTCTTATATTTTTGTGGGTAAAATATTCTGATAAACCTCCCATTTTGCACAAAAAAATATACTAGGAGTATCTGGCAGTAATGTTTGTGAAGAGAACTAATTTAAGGGATTAGTCCTACCATCTAGCAGACAATATTAGCTTTATAAATATTATTTATTTTGTGGCATTTACCACTTATGCTACCGAGACAAGTCTGATAAGTTATTAAATTCCCCGCACTAGTGTCGAGAGTCCAACCTCCGAGGCCGACGAATATATCGCTTATGCTCGGAGGAGCTGACATTGTCAAGCTGTTTAAATGACTCTTCTTAATTTAATTTTAATTTTAATTTTATAAATATTATTTTTTTTGTGGTCTTTAATCCCACGTAAATTTAGATAATTTTTAGTGCAAGGGAACAGAATAAAAAATCTAACTGTCCCAGCCAGGACACGAACCTGGATCCCCTGCTATCCGGGCCGGTGCATTTACCACTTATGCTACCGAGACAAGTCTGATAAGTTATTAAATCCTGTTTGATAAGTTATTAAATCCTGTCTGATAAGTTATTAAATCCTAACTGTCCTAATTGTCCTGGCTGGGACAGTTAGATTTTTTATTCTGTTCCCTAGCACTAAAAACAGACAATATTAGCGTTTTCCAAAAGGACTTACCGCCTCTCATTACTCAATAGGAAGAATTTACAAATGTAATTGTAAACTGTCTATGTGGAAAGGTTTTTTGACCTTAGATATTATTATTACATGTTTTTTGTTGGGGTTCGGTCAAGGTAGATCCAAAAAAAAAATACAAATTTAAAAATGTGTATTTTAAAAATTATCTGCCTAAATTATCGGCCAGGCGGATAATTTAAATAGTGCACATTTTTTAAATTTGTATTTTTTAAAATTTACCTAGACCGAACCCCAACAAAATACATCTAATAGTAAACTGTTTAAACTAAATAATAAACATCTAAACAATTAATTTACTATTATTATTTACGTGGGATAAAAAACCACAACCAAATAAAATATTAATAAACATCTAACAGTAAATTAATAGTAAACTGTATATTTTAATCGTTTATCATTTCCTCTACATTATGGGCTGTCTTTGCCAAAAGTATATAACTGTACGACTGTCGAATTTATATATACATTTAAACTTCATGTCGACCAATATATTGACACAAAACAATTCCGTTACTTCTGAATACATTAACTGTGGATTATTTACGTCATGCTAAGCACCAAATTAAAAAAAAAAAAAAATGTTTTTTCTTACATTATTTTCCTCATGGCGTCCATTTTGCTTTCATGTCAGGAACCTGAGGCCTTGCAAAGTCACTTCCTCTAACGGGTCCTGCCATTCAAAGACAATTGCCCCACTGAGATAGACTCAGAGGAGGAGAGCTCCAGGCAATTCCCTCTCGTCGTGGCTCTAATGGAGACCCAGCTCTATTCCACCCCACTGGATTAACCTGGAAGATTATTGATTCATGATTCAATAGCAATGGTGCAAACTTTTGGTAGAAATTTTTTTTCAAGCGCCATGGAGCCTTATGTGAATAGTTTGATTTATTTGAGGGAAAATTTTAAAATATGGCAAGGCGGCCTAATATATTTAAAAGGAGTCCTTGGATAGTATTTCGTTTGAGGAACTGGGTCTTAACAAAACTGCGGCTAGGATCGTATGGAGCACGTCATGTGGTGTCAAATCATTAGTTGAGTTTCAGTCAAAGAGTATTTAAGAAAAATTGATTTTTTGAAAAGAAATGAACAATTTCTGGAAATTCTGTTAAAACAAGATTTTTTTTTTAAATTTCTCTCTGATCAAGTTGTTGGACTTAGAACTGTGGCTACTTATTTGATTATTAATGCTCTGAGATTACTTTACAAGTAGTTGTTTACAGGCCATTGTCAGTAAAAATCTGTCTGGACGAACATAGTATCACTAACCTCGTGTTTTGTGTGCCAAAGTCTGTCAAAGGATATAACCACGGAAGGATCTTAACTGTTGGACTCATCGACAAAAGATTATCGCCAGTGATTAAGAAGTAACCGTCAACTTCTAGCAGACGACATTCAGCTCCTAAAGATCCTAATTCTGTCCCTGGCACACTACGCCTTGGACATTTATCTCTCCAGTCCAGTTGTGTGAGGTAAGAAGCCACTGAATTAAAGGATGCCCCCGAATATACCTGATTAGATTTCAAAGGGGATTCTATGAAGGCTTGGCTTGTCGGAAGCGCATGCGTCAATCCACATTGTGAGAATCAGGGGGCACATACACTCTCTTCATTCAAAATGAAGGAGATTACTCGTCAGACCTTCTCTGGCATCCAATTTGGTGGTTGCAGGTCATCCAGAATACCGAAGAAGGTGAGGTAGACATGTGGGGGCTTATCTTCTGTGACCTAACTTTTGTGACGGATTAAATCTTCACTGTGACGTCGAGTATATCCAAAGCGCCTTACTGTTCTAGGTTTTACGAATTTGGGTTTCGGGGTGCAAGTACTAGTTGTCAGCTCACTCGACACCTTCTTCGTCAAGAGTATAAATATGAAGATTCGTTCGATGTTATCCCTATTTGTTAAGCACATGCCCAATTAATTAGTTACAATATAGTGCGGCGACGAACGAGGAGTCAAAATTAAATTGTACAGTATTCTTAAAAAATCATCTTTTAAAGCCGTGATCTTCTACCACTATGTCTTTTTATATCGTTTCTTTACTTCGTGGACTATTTTTAAAACTTTTCTCCGATCTCCGTTGAACATGAGAGTCCGTATCATTAGCCTTAAGAAAGTCTCCGCTATCCTGCCACTACATGATTAATCGCATGTCTCAGAAGACCGATTTTCAACTTCCCAATTCGTCGTATGCTACTAATAACGCTAAGATGGTACATGTTCTTGAATGAATCCCAATAGAGATAATGACTTTGGAAGATTTTGAGAGGAGCTTATTTCAAGCGATATTTTTTTTGGCGAAGTCACGTAAATCAATATAACTATGAATAGAATGCATTCCCCTGCTGTCAAGCGTAGATGAATCACGGTGAGTCAGCGGAGATTGGCTCACGTAGGAAATTTAGTTGACTAGAAGAATCGAGTTAGGAATCCGTTAGTTATCGGATCAACAGATGTGTACAAAATATCATTAGGTGTATTTCCAATAAAAAGTTATTTAGCAACAAAACTTTGGCTTACCTAAATAATCTTAGTCTTATAATATGAAAAGAAAACAAAATTAAGATTTAATTTCTTTATTAGGTTCTAAATATTTATACAAAAAGTGAAAACCAAAAAATTAAAATAATAATCAATGATAAAATGGAGAGTTTTTTTAACCGTAGATATTATTACATATTAGATGTTTTTTCAAGACACAACCTTGACCGTACCGCAAAAAAAAACAACATAATAATCAATGGCAAAATCATCATTTATATTATTATATTATAGATTATTAATTTATAATTAAATTATCCAAAGCCTTTCAGTATAAGTTATCCTACGAATTTCCCATTGAATTCCTTGGTTCATTTCAAGTTTATTGCAAAATGTATATTACAAATAGATTGCATAAATTCTAAACGTATTAAATTATACTTTAAATTTATTCAAATAATACATGCACTGACCCTAGTAACAGCTCTTACTCTTAAAACGATAAATGTGGAAATTTTCTAAGATTATTAAATTCTAGCGAGATGGACATATCAAATAGAAATAGTGTGTGTACGTGGGCGTGTATAGGGTTTTGGTGTACATATATTTGCGAGTACCACTTTTTTCGAATGCATTGACTAATTTTGTTTTATTTCAAATCCAGATTCAATAACTTAAATCATGTTATTTAATCATTGAGAAATAATAAATTTAATAAGTGATTGGGGGGTAGCTCATGGGATCCGTCCGGGTCTCTCAATCCTGGCTTTAGGGGTTCAAATCCCGCCCAGGACAAGCTTTTGTCGATAAATATAGGCTTATTCTCAGGCATGGCTGTTCAGAATGGGATGGCAACCAGTAGATAGACTGCCCTCCCTCCATGACCCTAAGTGGTCGAAGTGGAATCTATCAAAAAATGTCACTTTTCAGTTACGTTTTTTGATAGATTTTACGTTTCCTAATCGACAGTCAATTATATGAAACAGTTCGTTCTTATCGACAAAATATTTGTTCGTGTGTAGAAAATGAAATATATATATGTTTTTAAAATGTTTTCCTTGTTTTTACTTTATTTTGGCAACATGATTCATACCGCTCATTAAAAACGTTTCTCTAATATTTCATGCAATAAATATCTATAATTGCCATGAATCGCATAAATTGAAGCATTGCTTTGTGACTGGTGCCTGCCACCATGAAACAGGCCGATGTTTTCCACTCATTATTTTACCTGACTGGACCCCATTTCAGAATGACTGCTCCGGGGATCCCAAATGCATTCCTGTGCAAATTGTCTGACTCATTATTGCCCCACAGAATTTACTTCCCTCCTGGAATGGGTGGGGGGAGGGGGGCAGCTGCGCCATCGCGAAGCGTGATAAGGATATCAGCTGCTGCGTCATGCTAAGCTGGATATCCTGTTTTGCTCCACGGCCTTCTAGATATGACTTTTCATTTGCTCCAGGGGAAACTTGGATTGCACCGAACTCAAATTTTCCAGTGAAAGATTACTCATTCAGTCGTATAACTTGTCAGCTTGCTTAAATGGTCATTGAATTTTCTATCATACCTTCTGTAATCCGTCTTCATTGGTTTCTGCAAACCATCTTTTTCCAATGAAGACAGATAATAGAAGGTATGATAGTTCTATATCCATTGGTGGTGAAAATGACCTTTTAGATTATTTACCATTGAATTTTGTTCTACTTTCAATTAAATATCTTCAAATAACCATGAAATCTCATTAATTTACTTTGTGTAAAAACTATTTCTTTATGTTATATCGTACATTTTTGCAATTAATTCTATATATTCTGAACAACCTAATAATCTCTTACTGGTTACATTTTATATTAAATGTAGACAATAAGGTTCTTTTTTTTTTTTTTTTTCCATAATTATCTTTAGTAGTATTCAACAGTCTTTTAAAAACATTTTCCGTTTATTTTCTTAAATATTTATTTAATTTATTTT
>KZ807876.1:199888-213627 GCA_000696205.2 Oncopeltus fasciatus | reverse complement strand
TATATATAAAGAATAAATCCATTTCACGATTTTTCTAAGGGAAGTCAAACTATTGACAATTTGCAAGAAAAGCTAAATTATTAATATGACTGTATTCTCTTTTCTTATTCTCTTTCTAAAAAATTTTCAAAATAAAAAGAAGGAAATTCGGTATTTTAGTTCTTTTAGGCACCAACCAGTCTATTTTGAAAACATTCAGTCATGAAAATGTGAACTTAGGGACAGGACGTCCCCTCTCATCTTCATGATAGCCCTGAAGATGGCTTACAATGTAAGATGAAACGTCGTTAGATAATTTTTAAGAAATACATTTTTTTTAAAGATTTGTATTTTTTGATTTGTACCTTGACCGAACTCCAACAAAAAATCTAATAATAATATCTACGGTCAAAAAACTCTCCATTTGAATATAGTAAATTTAATTTAATATACTAAAATGTTGTTCTGTAGTATTTTTTTTTTAAACTAATCATTATTAAGGATGTATTAATCTTAACTATAATGCCGAAATTAGGCAATTGAGAACAAGGATGGCCCCCACCCCCTTTGCCCCAAAAGGACACAAAATTGAAGAACTCTTTATTGACTTTCCTGTTTTAAGTTTTTTTGGTAGGGTTTTATAGAAAACAATAGGTTTAATATGCATTTTTGTAATTTTAATTTTCGCTAAATGGTGTATGAGCAACATATTTTGAGTAATACGGTTATAAAGGGGGATATTTGACTCCCCTTTCTATTGGTAAATAGCCAGCATGGGCTACTTCACTTTTTACCCTCATTGACCAAATTAAACCCGACGACAAAATCCAGACAAAACAATTTACTATGCAAAGTGTATCGATAATTTTGATACTTAATTTTTTTTTAAATCAATTCTTATTTGTTTATATTTTCTTCTTCATTATGTGTACTAACTGTACCGAAATTACTCTATTCGGAGTACGTATTTTAACACTTTTTCCAGCCCCTTACTTTTCTCTAATCTGACTTAATTGAGATGTATTCCACTTATGTTTATTAAATTCGACAGACCCTCAAGAGATGAATAAATAAAAAATATCTCATATTAAACATATGAAGGCTTACATGAAGCTTTTTTTTTTTTTATATAATCCAAAAATAAGAAAATGATTACAATCCACATTTAAGTTGTAAATCAAAGGCTGTTTTTGCGTTACTGTATCATTTTTCAAGTATGGTTCTTAGGTGTTCCATTCATCAATTATCAATTTTAAAAAATTTTCTTTGCTTTTTTGTAAAAATCAATTTTTTGTTTGGTTCTGTTTTTTTTAAATTTACTGAGAATCATACCCTTAGCTGTACCAAAAACCATCGAAGTACAACTGGACTGTAGGTACTGTACGGTCTCCAGAATGTTTCCCTGAGGAGGATCGTGAAGGAAGCGTTTTGCTGTTTTACATTTTCGGCGCCCTGTTTGACACCCACTTCACAGGCTCTCTCTCGAACCCATGCCGACTCTAGAAGCTACAGTAATGCCCAGCTGGATCAATATTTCGTGAAAGGGGATGCCGGGGTTCCGGGCCACTCCCCAAACAATCTCCACCATTCACACACCTCATTCTTAGCCCCCATCGTGTCTTCCGCTTAGTGGATCGAATCTAAAAAAGGAACGCCAATCACCATCTTACAATACCTAATGGTCAACTTGAGAGGAAAACATGATCATTGTTGTTGTTGTAACCTTGAAATTTGAATATTTTTCTTATTCATGGCCCACAGCGTAGCATGAATTTCCTGAGTATGGTCACACATTGTACATTTAAGTGAAAGGTCAATGGGAAAATTGCATGAGTTTTCATTACATTGTCAATCGCTTAATGTCACGTGAAGCATTTGGCATTACAACTTGTTTAATCAACAGCTTCTAAAAGTTTTAGAAAATTGATCCTCTCCCCTCCAAACCTTTGAAAGGGAACCCTAAAGAGGGGATTTTAAGTCTGTAAAATTAAAAACCGTAAATAGTAACCTTATTATTCGTAAAATGTCTCATAATTTTCCCTCTTTTAGGAATAAAATCACTTTTATGAGTGGTGCTGGATCTTAGATAGCTACTTTTAAACGAAATTAGATCGTACACATCCCCCCCCCCCCTCATCAAGATTGATCTACTACCTAAGCGTAGAGTAAAGCTTAAATAACTATTCCCCAATCGCAATGCTATAATGTTTTCAATTAATTGTCCAAACATGAAGAAATTTTTTTAAATTTTAAAATAATTAAAAAAAAAATAGTTATCCAAAATCTTGATTTTATGCAGAGTCACGTGTTTTTGTACCTCAACTAAAAATTTCCCGAGTAGTGATATACGTACTTTCTCAACTAAAGTTAAAATGTTTGTAAACTATTTAAATTGTACAGTCATACCTTCCATTGTCCGTCTTCATTGGTTTCTGCAAACCATCTTTTTCCAATGAAGACGGATAATAGAAGGTATGATAGTTCTATATTCATTGGTGGTGGAAATAACCTTTTAGATTATTTAAATTGTAATTAACTCTTACGTTCATATATCATACATCATATATAACTCATTTACTGTACTCTATCCTTTAGAATATCCTTCTAGTTATCAGCTCGAGAAAGAGTATGCAATACTTGTAAGCCTCTAAAGACAAATTAGGAATTCTATCATTATACTTATAGGAACCCGTTTTCATTGACTGTCTCCCACATCCTAATGGCGAGCGCAATCGGACGTTGTCTGCCATGCTGGAGCCGAATATAGTCAAGTACACTTTTTTTAGGCACTGTCTCATTTTAAACTGTTTGTTCCTTTACTTTGTCAATCCCTGGGGTTCCTCGTCCGTTTGGTTCGGTTAAATAGACAACAGAAAAAGAAAAAAAAAAACAATCAATGATTGACGTGTTGTAAATAGCGATGAAGGCGTTTATACAAGACAGAGAATTAGTGAAAGACAGCCTTTGAAGACGAATTCCTGTAAGTATATTGAGTATATATTTATTAATTGAAATAACCCTTTAGAATGTCAGAACTCAGAGCATAAATGGATTGGGCGTTTAGGGAATAGAAAGTAATTAGTTAAACCTGTTAATTTAATTAAAGGCTTCTCAATTAATGAATTAATAACCTTGATTGGTCAAAATCAACAGCTTCGATGTATTTTAGCGGTTGCTAAAGATAACCTCCCAGTTCTTGTTAATTATTGAATTCCTCTCAGGTACTTCAATAACTCTGGTGTTTACTCACAAAAAGTGTTTCCGCCTAATCTGACTCTTCTCCTAAAGCACACGCTCCAGGAAGCTCCGGGCTCGCGGCTATCGATTGCAGCCTATCCTGCCCTGGACATCGATATTAATTATTAAGGGAGCACTTGGCCCTTCCTTCCCCCCTGTAATCCCTTCCCTACTACTTATGCCTTGTTAGGCCAATCTCGGCCTAACTCCTTACCCCCACACCTAGAATTATTTATCACACCCTTTTTGGCTCTTCAACGTTTATTGGAATAATTGAGTAGATCCGTTTAGTCTCACTGATTTCCTTTCACTATCTGCTTCCTAAAGTGCTCTTTGTTACAATTAATAGATCAGAAGAACAAGTATTTCACTATATAAAAATATTGAGTTAAGATTTACTGAGATGTGATAATTCTATTTTATATACAGGAGTAACATTTTCTGTTTTGTTACTGCTTTATTATTATAAATAACGCCTAAATTCTCTCGGTTATGTGTGTAGCACTTGATAATTTTTTTTTTCAAACCAGCTTCTCATTTTTAAATGTTTCATGATACATGATAATTTGTAGCACAACAGAAAAAAAAATTTTCATGAATATTGCTGTGTAAACTAAAATCTGTGTAAACAGATTTTCCCTGGTTCGCAAAAATGAGAGTTATTTACTAATAATTTTTAGTGCAAGGGAATAGAATAAAAAAATCTAACTGTTCCAGCCAGGACTCGAACCTGGATCTCCTGCTGTCCTGGCTGGGACAGTTAGATTTTTTATTCTGTCCCCTTGCACTAAAAATTATTAAAATTTACATGGGATTATATACCACAAAAAAATAATATTTATAAAGTTATTTACTAATTTGATCCTAAATGCAAAAAAAAATGTTTATGATTGTTTGTTTACTTCGATTTGTTATAATGGAGAAAAGAAGGCTTAAGAGGAGTTTAAAATATGATTATAAATACTTGAATAAATATTAAAATATATTTTTTCTCTCAATAAAATCAATATGTTTAAACTGGGATTATAGATATTCAGATTTAAATTGTAAATTTCCAATAGTTATTTAAAAAAAAAAAAAGGAAAAAAGAGAAGTATACAAAAGAAAGAAAAATAAATTACCTTTTATCAAATATAAGATTTCAAAGGACTGTAAATATTTTAATCCTTAGTGACTTAATAATCGTTTTAGAGTATTCTCTAAGCTTGCGAAATCTCATTCGAATTCTTTTTTTAAAAAAATTCCAAATTTTAGTTAATTTATGCGTCCTTAATTTTAAGGCGATACTGTAAAAAAATAAAAAATAATTCTCAGCCTATGAAGCAATAAATCATAGAATCTGAAGGGGAAGATGTCCTACAAAATTTAGCAGTGGAGAAGGAAGAAGAGCTACGGGCGATCGTTGATGTATATTGATGAGGTTCTGCAGGAAGCTGTTGAGTCAAATCTGTCCACAAGTTCTCGCGAACTAGCCAGGAAGTGTCGTTTGTCGAAAGATTTGATACACCACTTTGTAATGGGGGAGAATTTACTTATTTACGCAATTCCTGAATGTCATTCATTATTAACGATTAGTTTTTTTTCTCAACTTATGATTCTCCGAGAGCAAATTTTGAGGATTTTCCATTAGTATCTTCTCATGATTTCAACACATAATTCTATCCGAAAACTTTTTAAACTAGCAGTAATGATTTTATATATTCCTATTACCAATATCATTAAACCATTAAAAATGAATGAGAAAATTGGAGACTTTCTGTTCTCACTTCTGACTAAAAATCTTGCTTGCATGTTACATTCTTCGGTGCATGTGCAGTTTACTTTCGACGTCACTGTCTTAGGCGAACGTCTTGCTGAAACGAATGATCCGAACGAAACTCTCTGCACAATTTCGTGAGCCACGACACTTTTTACTTCTTTCGGAATCGGCCCGTTAGAAAGTCTTCGCATTTTCTTCCCAATTCCCTCCTAGTTTTGTCTATTGTGTCTTTCTGACTTTCCACTCTCTCACGCATATGGATATCCCTGTGAAGTACAGATGCATTATTCAAAGGAGAATCTGCATGAATCAGCTCCCACATAACTCTTCCTTTTTCAGTGGTGGCGACTTGACTCAGTGAAAGTAGTTCACTCCACTAAATAGTGAAACAAATACTAACGTACACTCCATTTTCAAATAACGTAGGTAAGAACCCATACCTTGAAATTACTTGTACAAACAAATCGTAGAATTGATTAAAAAATGTTTGGGGTAGGTAAGCTCTACCATTTCAACTAACCGAAAAGTAGATTCAAACGTTTTTTTTAAATATTTGAATACCTACAAAACGTCTGATAAATATTCATGAAATGTTTAAACATTAAGGAGAACAATTAATTATTTTAATTTTTGTGGAGATTTATTCGAAGATAATTTACTTCATATATTTTATTTGAAATAGCTAAGAGAAATTTAGCCTATAAATTACATAACGTTGGGAAAAGAATATCCTTAAAATCCTGCTTGGGGGGCGCCAGGCTAGCTCAGGGTATCCGTGCGGGTCTCGCAATCCTGACACCGCGGGTTCAAATCCCGCCCATCATCTTTTATTTATAAATAGAAGCTTGTCCTGAGCCATGGGTGTTTAAAATGGGGTGGCAATCTGTAGATAGCCCCTCCCTCCAATGACCCTAAGTGGTTGCAAGGGAGGCTAACAGCAAAAAAAAAAAAAAAAAAATCCTGCTTGGTTGGGCGGCACAAACTCTGTCCACATTTGAATCCCCTAAAAGGGTCGAAAAGGGGATATGTGCTGCTGTGCTACAGCAGAATAATAATTTATCAGGATAACTATTTCAGCAGATTCCCTTAGAGAAATTAAGCTATTTAGGATGGTACCAAATTTGTACAGATCTTTTATATTAACGGAAGATAAATAATATCCGTTCAAAGTTGTATAGACACACACATGTAGTCTTTATTTGCCCTGGCGTCAAAATTTTACAATGAAGATAATTTCGTTAATGACTGCAATCGGTCATGGGGGAGGGGGATTTTTAGGGAGAACAAAATTTAAAATCTTCGTAATAATAAGAATCACGAAAAAAAACAACTGTTAAGAACAAAATAGCCTTATAATGGGATTTGATAGCATTTATATTCTGTAATATTTTTCATACGAGCGCATATTATGAAAGATATTTAAGAATTTAATGTTGAGCGTTGAACGCTTTAATTAATTATGAATTGTAGAAACCAAATTCGATTTTTAATATTTTCATTACCAACCCGTCGATTGAAGGAATTAAATTCACGTTGAAATTGGATGAGTGAGAGTGTAAAATTAGAGAGAGAACAATATTTACCATGGAAATATCCTGATCATTATTTGAGTTACAAAAAAAGTAATAGAACCTAATGGGTTAAAACGAAATTTAAAAGAAGGTAATGCCAGAGACTTATATATTATATATTATAAAATCATATAGATAACATTTTTATGAAAAACTTACTTGTTAAGTAAGATATTTACGATGGTTGTTACGCTCATTGTTATTTCCTTCTTGCAAGATAAATTTTGTCATTTGCATTTATTTATACCTATCTTTAATGAAATAAATCAAGTGAAATATGCTCAAATTACTCAGCTCTAGCGCCACGGACTTTATTATTAAGGGGTTACTGAATTACTATAAGATTATTGTAAGAGACAGGCCAATATTGAACATGAAAATTTAATTTGGTCTATCTTGGCCGTAACAAGATATATATGGATTTTTAATTCACTAGTATCCACGAAAAAAACCTTCCAAGGACCCTCACTTGGGTGTTTGTGTATAAGTAAAAACCCTAAAACTGTCATCTTGAACCTATCTGGTCGTTCAAAAATGAATCCGAAATACTCTTGGCTTAATATACTTTTGTGTGTCTTCTAACCACTTCAAGTACGATCACTTCACTCATAGAGACCCGCTGTTATAGCTATTTGTTATTGCACCTTCAAACGGGTGCAATATGTGTATAACGGGTTGTTATATGATACCACCCTTGTTCTCCTTAGACATAACTCATAACCGCTTTATGAATAACTCATTTACTTATCATCTCATGCAGTTAAGCAGACTTAAACTTTATTGCTTTATTGTATGCAGTACAATCTTTTTTTAGTATTTTATTTCATCATCAAACGAATTTTACTGCTCCTTTAATCTTGTTTGCCCCGCCATTTGTCTGCCAAAGTTACTGCACATTATTTCGGCATTCTTGATAAGATTATTCTGTCATCAATTAAACACCATTTTTCCTCGATCGGACTTAGGTCCAAGGTCTTTATTTTTTAAAAGTAAATGTAAAATGGAATTTTATGCATTAGCTTGTTTTACATTCATACTTAATTCTTCCTTGGGTCGTAAGAAATGTCTGTTCATCCAAGCAGTTAGAATACAAATTGATCTTGACACAAACATGTAAAAAAATATCATCCGAGTGATATTTATAATTCTTTTTAGACTTGGATTTTTCATTTAGTAATGCTTGGCGCGATAAGAATGGAAAGTAGTTTTTCAAATTTATGTACTGTCCTATATGATTGAATACAAGTTTTTCTTTTCTGAGGTCGTTAAATTGCATCTTGAAAATAAAACTTTATCTTATATTTCAACCTTATTAGGTACAGGAGGATATATATTTGTTTTCCACCTGGCTTCAAGGGTATTAAGCAGAACTTTTTTATGGGATATCTTCAAAGATATTTATTTATATGACAGTAGATAAAGTAGTTTTAAGAGTCCGTCCCATCTCTGCGTTATTCCGGTTGGCTTTAAAATCTCGGTCGGAATTCACCAGTTAAAAAAAAAAAAAAAAAGCAAATAAATAAAAGTATGCGACCCACTTGAGTTTTTTTCTCTCTTCCATCTTGGCTCACCTTGGCGAGATTGTGGTTTATTCCAACTCAGGACATGGGCTGGGAGTTTTATTTTTGAGCTAGGTCAGGTACGAATGACATTAGACTTCTGAGTTGAGTTTCGAACTCTTTGTAATTAATTTTAATGCCCTTTCGTTTTATTGAATTTGTCCATTCCATTTGACCGGCTGATAACTGACAACCGATGAAAATTTTATGTATTTACCATGCAAGTTTTAGTGTATCAGCTAATGGTATTAATTGAAACCACGTTGAGCAATAATCATTTAGAAATTATATAAATTCTGAAACTCAACAAAACTTGTTGTGTGAAGAACTTATTTTCTTTCTTATACAAAACAGCTCAGATATCCAAGGATAACCAGTAAAATCTAATATTATAACTTGTGGCCTTACATATTTCTAGTTGGCGCTTTTATATGTAATATGAGAAATATATTACATATTTATTAGAAATAGTTTAACTTTTTTTAACCGAACTCTTTTAATCAAATAAATGGAATAACTTTTCAAATCCAATAATTATGTCCCAGTTTTTTCGGTTTTATTAGTACAATCCAGTGGAGCATCTAAGTACTTTAATGTACTTATGGATAACATATTTGTAAGCTTATATCCTCTAATCATATAGTAAGATTTTAGATAGATACGTCATATATAACTCATTTAGTGTTCTCTATCCTCTAGAATAACCTTATAGTTATCAGCTCGAGAAAGAGTATGCGATACTTGTAAGCCTCTAAAGACAAATTAGGAATTCTATCATTATACTTATAGGTAGGAACCCGTTTTCATTGACTGTCTCCCACATCCTAATGGCGAGCGCATTCGGCCGTCGTCTGCCATGCTGGAGCCGAATATAGTCAAGTACACTTTTTTTAGGCACTTTTATTAGTACAATCCAGTGGAGCTTCTAAGTACTTTAATATACTGATGGATAACGTATTTTTAAGCTTATATCCTCTAATCATATAGTAAGATTTTTAACACGTCATATATTTCTTAAGTAATCGGCATCAAGAATGAAACTTTTAATTCAAATTTGACAATTTAAGTGTGCTTAAATAATATCATCAATCCTAATGACCCTCTCACAATATTTTCCAGGACGCAAGGTTTTGCTTCGTTAATATTTGCATTACATTAAAACCATGGCATAGAGTAACATAGAGTAAGAGAATGCGGGTATTTTTGCTTGTTTACAATCGAAACATTGGTTGCACAGCAGATGTTCTGAAGGTTTCAAAATATCACCCAAAAAGGAAGGTTATCTTCTTATATCCAGTGATATATAATCCTTTCAGAATTATTTTATTTTCCAGGCATAATGGAAATGTAGAGGTTTTCCAAATCTTAGTATTTTGTGGCGTAGAGTAACGATTAAATTAGATAAATAGATTAGTAGTTATATTAACCGTAAGGAAACATCATTGATTTTTGTTCATAATACTTAATTTTTCTGTGTGCAGGTGAATCTCCGCTCTGTGGGCAGGAAGAGATTTGCCCATCTCTCTGAAAACCTGGACGAGATCCACGTTGACGCGAACATCCCTTGGGGCGAAGACACCCTGTTCACCCTGGAGTTCAGGAGCGAGGAGGGAGGCCGGTACGCCATCCACACGTGCAACAACAAGTACCTCTCGCGAGAGGGCAAGCTCGTCAATTCGGTCAATCCGAATTGCCTCTTCTCCGCGGAATACCATTCGGGGCAGCTGGCGCTGAGGGACTCCGGCGGCAACTATCTCAGTCCCATCGGCTCGAAGGCGGTCCTCAAGACTCGATCTCAAGTGGTCACCAAGGACGAGCTCTTCACTCTCGAGGACTCCCTGCCTCAGGCTTCGTTCGTGGCGGCACTCAACTCCAGATACGTCTCAGTCAAACAAGGTCAGTCCCATTACATTACACTCATCTGTTAATACCGAGTACTATGTAATACCGCCTAAGTGTAATACCTGCCAAGTTCACCTAACAATCCAGCACATCATAGAGGTTTGCCCAGTTTATCAGAATCACTTCACTAGGGAAGGCATTGGAAGAAATATGGCGGAGTGTCTTGGGAACAACCCCTCTACAGTGGATGTGCTGTTAAACTTTCTTAAAAAANAAACAGCTTTTACAAAATTAAAGAATTAACTCCTGATGGGAATTCAGTATTAGTCGCGAAACTCCTAGAGGAGGAAGAGTAAAATTATGTATATTTTCTGTTTCCTCGAACTACAATATAAATAAAACAACTAGTGGTCGAAATAATCCTGATTCTTGTATTTTATTAACTAATTTATAGTAAATATATTAAAGGGTATTTATAGGGCGTAATAACCTAGAAGTTTATTGCCCTCCATTATGATCTACTACTACTACTATGTAAATAATCACCTCTATGGACCAATTTACCTCGAGAACAGTATAGTTATTATGGGAAAGGTCAAATTTGAGTTTTAAGCAATCATCATTAGGTCCAGCGAACTATTTTTTGTTAATTAGTAGAGAATTTTTGTTAAGGTTTGGTCAAGGTTGATAAAAAAAAAAAAAATACAATTTAAAAAAAAAAAGTGTTTTTTTTATAAACGTTTCGGCTTACATTGTAAGCCATCTTCAGGCTATAATGAAGGTAATGAGGACGAGTTGTCAACTAGACCAAATGTTCATGACGAACCCCACAAAAAGTATCTACTAATAAGATCTTTGGTCAAAAACTCTTCATTTAATCTTTTTTGTTGTGTACTTAAGACCGTTGTAATGTCTGCGAGTGTGCGTATGGTCAAAACGCTAATTTTTGTGGTTGTTCTGTTGAATAAATCATCACGATGAATGAAATTCGAAACATACTATATACCTGTTATCGTGATTTAGGCAAAATATAGGAAAAAATTTCTTAAAATTAATGAACAGAAATTTTTTTTTGTACGCAAAATTTTCTTTTTTTTTATTTTACCGTTTCCGACTACTTTTTTTTATGAGGTGGTACAGATAAATGAAGAAAGTAAGATGTCACTTTTGTTAACTATAACTATTTCCATCTATTATTTTCTTATATTAATTAATATAATAATTATGAAAAGGCTCAGAAAAAGGCAATTGGGTTAGATGAGTGTTACTGTTTACATGTATAAACTATTTTTATTTATTATTTTCTAATGATCTTCTCTGGAAGACTATAATAATCAAGGTAAATATTTTCAAACATCAATAAGAAGCTTCTCAAAAAAACAATGAGCATTGTCTAGGTCATTTTAAACGTTGCTGTTTCTTCTTTAAAGAAAGCATTTCTATTGTTTTATATTGAGGTCAACCCATCTAAAACGTAAACTAGTCAAGAATCTTTGATAATTGTCAATAGGCGCATAAACTTGGTAATATTTATCTTGATAAGTCGATCTGTTTTTGTTATTGTTGATAGTTTTTATTTATTATTTATTATTGTTGATTACTATTATTTGTAATGAAAAAATACTTGGTTGAATTTTACTAGAATAATCTGTGAAAACTATTATTTGTATTGTAATATCGTCAAATTAACCTTAGATAATATATATATAAAATTTTGTTCTGCCAATCATGCATTTTTAGAATGGATGATTTTAGCTCTTCAAATATCTAACGTGAATAATTAGAATCTAGAGTTTGAGGTACGAAAGAACGCTTTTTACGTCATATTTAGTTAACTAGAAAATTTGGTGAGGATGAAATGGAAATTTATCTGATACAAAAAAACAAACTAAAATTTGTTTATAAAAACGGAAACATATCTAAATAGTCATTGTAAAAAGGGGCGATCTAGATTAGTAGCTTATTCTAAACACCATGACTAAAATAAATAATAAATTACAACAATATTTTTTTTTTTTTTTTCATTTCATCCTAATCCATATGCCCAATCCCTGTCGTCGGACTCCAATCCTTACTTAAACTCCCCGGCGACTAAAATGAAGATGGTTTCGCGACTTCCTGGGCCGTAATGCCTAAACTTTTTAGAATGGGGGGGGGGGTCGATGGGCCCCTTCACCCTACACAGTGATGTTTATTTATTTTATTGCTATTTTAAAAATATTTATGTATTATTTATTTACGTTTATTTTTTTCTTGTATATATCTCTATCTCTGGGTGTTAACTAACAAACTGTAATATAGAAGAGGATTAGGATCAGGTTATAGGGCGATCAACATTATGGTTATTACACCCTGACTGTTGGGGTTTATCTAGGGTTAAATCTGTTAGCCATTCTTTTAAATGTTTTCCGTTTTTTAGTGCTTGTTTACATTACGTTATATAGTACTTCGTGTGCAATAAGTTATATTCGAACACACAGACATACACAAATTTATATTACAAAACCATTTTAAAATAAAGAAGATTTATTAATTTGAAAAGCGTTAACATTACCCCTAAGGCCTACTCTCTGCGGGAGTTTTCTTTCGCCAGGAGCTTTGAGCCTTATCGCCCGCAGCAGGAGTTGCAAGGTCTGGCAGGACGCCCTGGACCGGTAGTCTTGGCCCTGACCTCACGACCTTCACACTCGAGGGAGACCGGTGGTGCAGCGTCGACTCTGGCCACTTCCCTTCCTCGAGTGTGCCAGCCTTGGCAGATATCTGTTTGCGGGGAGGGGTGTCTTCCCGTCTTTACTACTACTACATCCCCCATAAACCCTCCAGTGATTCGGTGGTTAGCTAAGGCCCAATTACACCACTGTACTTAGCCTCCTATTGCCTGCCAGCAAGCCCTCGTATTCCTCAATATTATTACTTGTCTAATTTCAGCTAATATCATGCCAATCTATCGGTTTGTCATAACATATGCTCTTATAGAGAATATATTCATATAAATATTTACGATATTTGACCATATGCTATTGTACAGAATGTAAATTTGATTTAAATATTGGGGCGGCGGGAGAGGGTTTATAATTCTTAAAATGATGGCATGAAAAACGCGAGATAGAAAGTTTTTTTGTTTTTTTTTACTACTGCCTCTTTATTAGTAATATTTTGATGTACAATATGCTATAAATAGCAGTCCGTGTGTTATGGTGGTGTGAGTGTAATTGGTACACCACCTATAGCGACCCTTTTACCCATAGGTAAAGTTTTTTTTAATACTACATTTATTTTTATATATGTTATATGATTCCTCTTCACAGTGGGAGCTGTGACCGGGAGTGGTGTTACTTATTGTCCTTTTTCTAACATTTTATTGTTACTTGAAGGTAGGAGACTGTTTTATGGTGTTCTGTTGCCTAAGTCATATTCGTTTTCTGTACATATTAAGGAGGTGCTCAATTTCTGCAATCTTATTCCTTGAAAGAAGAATAATTTATTCTCACATATCCGACAGTAAATGTTTATAACATATGTTATTCGATTTAAATTATTTAGAATTTCGTTTTTCACACATCTTGATAATCGTCAGAATAACTTTTTCATTTTTTGGTGCTATGGAAAAAACTGTTGAATTATTATGTATGCTATAGTATATGTGAAATATTCTGTTGGTAATTAAAAAAAAAAAAAAAGTCAAGAATATGTATAATGATTACACAAAAATTTTGAAATTATAAACCTTTGGTAAATGATTATGAAGTTAGTTTTTATTTTATTTTTTTAATATGTTTAATAAAAATAATA
>KZ807876.1:139678-154548 GCA_000696205.2 Oncopeltus fasciatus | reverse complement strand
AAAAAAAAAAAAAAAAAAAAAAAAAAAATTTTCGTAAATTACAAAATTACAAACAATAGTTTGTTTCAAAAAGCTTCTTTACAAATATATTAATATTGGGAGATTTATAAAGGCCTACTCGGACCAGTCAGAACCCTTATGCGCAGTAATCATGAACTCCTCCAAGTGCGATTCAGAATAAACAGTAATAAGAGGAAATATATTGAGAATTGAGTATAATTCAGAGAAAGATAGTGTATTGTGACAAGAAATATATTTTAAAAATTAAAATTATATTTGCTATTGCTCAGCTGCCTAAGAAATTAGATTAGAAAAAAAGTACAAAAAAAAGTTGAAAGAAGTAAGTTAAAAAGACTTCTCTCGTCTAATTTACGATGACTGCAAAACGGGAAGTTCAAAAAATTGCGGATAATAGAAAACTCATAAGAATACTATTTAAAAATAGAAAATTATAAATAAGAACAGTACCACATGAAACTAGCTTCCGATTGCTAAAATTATAGAATCGGAGGCAAATACAAAATTATTTGAATAGCTTGCCCCGCTTAA
Organism: Oncopeltus fasciatus; assembly: GCA_000696205.2. Classification (NCBI taxonomy): domain Eukaryota; kingdom Metazoa; phylum Arthropoda; class Insecta; order Hemiptera; family Lygaeidae; genus Oncopeltus; species Oncopeltus fasciatus. The sequence continues at coordinate 153,999 of KZ807876.1, read as the reverse complement.
GTGACTTCAAGAAAAAATGCATACATACAATATAATATTTGACTACATGTAGGAAATAGCCCAACAGTGTGAAGTTCCACGCTGGTTAACACAAGTAACCAAGGTATTTATATCGATCTGTCTTCTAGATGTAGGTTCTTTTACATGTTTAAAGGGAAGATAAGGAAAGGGGCATTGTATCAGAATTTTACAGTGCCTCCTCGAAACTCACAGCGAAATTCCTTCCAGAAAGCCCGCTGGTGGAGAAATCTCTTCCTCCCAGCAAATAGCCTCTTTGGGGCTGGCGGTAGAAGCGGTGGACTATGGTCATTGGACAGGCGTGTAAAGTGTAGAGCAGCTCACGTAGGCCGTGCGTGCCACAGGACTCTTTTGAAAGTAGCAGGCTCGGCCTACTAGGGAATGAAGAGAGAGAGAAAAAAAATACATTGCTGGAATAAAAACGTGAGATATCTATATTGTGCCAGAAATACCTTCAGGACTCCGTGCGACAATCCTTTTGGAAAAGTTTTCAAAGGAAATTAAACTGTACAGTTGAATTTCATGGAGACATCTGGGAATAATATATCTCTGTATACATTGTTTTATGATCTGAAAATAAATTTGGGCATAGGTTTATGCAAAGCCCTGTGAAGTCTAAAGGATTCCTTAGTTTATTTCAGAGCTTAATCCAATGGAAATTATATTTTGGAAGGAGATAACTGATCATGGGGTGCATAAGTACGTCAATAGTTCGAACAGAATGGATTAAATGGAAAAAGAGTCTTGTATAAAAAAAAAAATTAAAAAGGATTTATTTTCTAATGGCAATGTTTCGGATTACAATGCAAGCCATCTTCAGGGCTCAAGGTTATGTCAGGGAGTGTCTAGTAAGCCAGGCCAAAAAAAAAAGCAATAAAAGTGAGTTTCGTCACTAGCCCTGAAGATGGTTTGCAAGCTGAAACTTTAGCATGAAAGAATAAATTCTTGTAAATTTTGTCTACATAAGTATTTCTTTCTACGCTTCTTTCTGACCGGACCTTAACCAGTGATGTTCAGATTGATCTTAGGAGTGAAAAATTTCCGGAGTAGCAATATATTGACGGATGTATCTGTTTTTGGTACCTTTTTTTTTTTTTTTTAAAGTTTGATTACCATCCTAAAATTGCGCGGCTATTTTGAACACTTATTAGGATTTTCCCTATATGGAAATCAAGCTATTAACGTTGTTACCATGAAGCGACATAAGATTTTAACGGATCTTCCCTAATTCTGTATTGGAGAAGCTTGGTTCGTTATAAATTATAACGTTATTATAAATTAGTCTGTGTGCACTCTGGCTTCTATAAGTTAAAAAAAAAAAAATTAAAACCAAATTCCTTTTAAAGCTAATTTTTTTNTGCTATTTATATTTCATTATATATTTGGTGCTGTAGTCAATTTTATTTGGAATTGCCTAGTTTCTAATGGATAACATAAATTGAAACTTTGCATTTAACTTTATTATAATAATCAGAGCCCTTTGCTTAAATTGGTTGTGGCCTTTTTACAATATAAAATTGAAATAATACTTAAAAGCAACCTCACTATTGTGTTTAATATTGAAAGTAAATCTTTTATATTATATTAAAAAAAAAGTGTTTTAGTCCAAAGAATTATTGTATTCTAGTTTGTAGGTATTTTTAATAGTATGTGGCTGTAGGAGGTTTGTTTAATTGTGAAGTATTCAACGACAATGTCCACCACATCAATTTCAAAATTAATGAGTTGTCTTAACAAAAGACTGAATACAAATTTAAAATTGGTTTATTAAAAAATATTTAATTTTAACCCAGAGATTTTGACGGGCATGTAATATATGTGTATCTTTTTACACAGACAGTTTTATACATTTATACACCTTCATACTTTGTATACTACATGTAAACTGCCAATCTTCAAGTTAGATTTATGTAAGGTAGATTAGAAATGTGTGTCAAGTTTATTTGATCTATATATAGACCATATATAAGTAATATATGTGTAAATCAAAATTGCCAAAAGGGTAAAAACTTTTGCCAAAAATGGATAATCAAAAATTTTACATTCCTAAATGGAGAGGGCTGTCAATGCTTGAGAAAATTAAATGAGCATGGCATGTAAAGGCACGATTGAGGAAGGATATGTTGTAAACCTCTAGTGGTCCAGAAAGTAATTAATGATCCCATGGCTACTACCAGAAAAATTAGCATTCTAAAGTGATGTATCTGAGAATGAAAGTCCATATTAATTGCCAATAAAGAATAGAGATTGATAAGAAAATTTGAGATCATTTCAGGAATGATATTGTTTACAAGGTTTTGATTATACTTACTAGACCATTAGGGTTAAAAATTATGATATTTTTACTAGTACTTGATAGCTAACCATTTCGGTTATCCTTTGAAAATAATTCACATTTCGATGTGAGCATTAATCTTTACAATTAACGATTTGACTATCTATCATACATTTCAAGATTAATTTTTTAAAAGAACTCTGTATGTCCTAGCTTCTTAGACCCTCATATAACCATAAACTATATTTGTATTTGTTATAGTTTGAAATTTTGGGAAATCTAACAAATTCATCAAAAATTATATTTCCCTTCAAACTTCTTCACTTTATTTCCGCCCAAAACATACTTAAAATATAAACTTTATAAGATGTGCCTAAAATAAGAAGAAATTGTAGATCATGAGTTTTTATTTTCAAATTTTTGGATAGGCATAAGTTTGACTTGATTTATTTCTGGTTGACTTGTATGTTGGGTTAGTTAATTTTAAAATGTTGGTTTTTCAGTGTTATGGTCAAGATTCAATTACTTTTTGTTTCACATCCTGATACCAATTGGCATATCATAATTTATTGTAAATAAAGAATAACTATAAAATTACGTTGCAGTATTTGTGTCTACATGCTCATTCATGTGTTAAAGTAGTGAGAAAAACACTAAATTTAGCCTATATATATGTGCGTGTGTGTGTGAATCTTTATTTTATAATTTATTTATTTTAATGTATCATTAATTCACAAAAAATATAAGTGAACCAGAATTTGCATTTATGACGTGACAGCCATATGCTAATAACTTTCTCTAGCTATTTTGGCGATTCATTTACACAAATATAAATGTTAACATTTTAATTTAGTTTATTTATTTGTATTTAATTATTTTATCATCAGCTCAACCATGATATGATTACATAAAGAACTAGTGCTTATGTTATTACTATGCATGAAACTAAAACTTAAAATTCTATTATCTTTTATAACATCTATAACTCTAACATTTATCAAAAAATGCACACTTGGGAAGATATTTAATTACGTAATTTCGAGTGTTGGGAGGGCCCCCATAATGTTAAATACAGAAATCTTATTCGGTATTTAGGCTTCTCATTGCGAATTGTGTAAATTAAATCAAATACAAGAGGGGGGGAGGTTAAAGGAAGATAAAAATTTATAAGATTGATGTCTTCCTATTTATTTGAGTTAAATAAACATGCAAAATCTATTTTATAAAATTTAGAGTATAAAAACTTTTTTTTAAAAGAAAACCACCTTAAGGAAAACATTTGTGAATACAGCTTTGAAGTCTTACTATTTCCCCTCTCTTTCTCTCTGCCAGCATCGAGCAAGGTTTTAGTAGTTTATATGTAGCTCTCGCGTAACTGGACACTTGTATGTTCATTTACGGTTTCCCGGCAAGCACAGGTGATTTTAATTCTTCATTCCTCTTTGCATTTGCAATGGTTGTTGCTTATCCAGTGTAGCTATACTATATAAATGTTCTTTAAACTATCATTCATCCTTGCTTCATTTGTCAGCCTCAACACGTTAAGAATTCCACCCATTTGTATGAATGGTGTTATCAAGTGAGAAAACATATCTTCATAATTGCTGGGGAATCTTTTTAGAAAAAGCGAAGAACCAATGTCCCTCAGTTGGTGATGAACAGCCACGTCACGAACCACTCCTTCTGCTGGTCTCCTCGCGCCGATAACTGTTCGTGGATGGTGAATGTCGCCTGGGAATCCTTTCGCGGGAATTTCTCCGCTTTCTTCAGATGGTTCTGTCCTCGGATGGCTATTTAAATGTCTTATGACCCCGCGGCTCGAAGGGATTCGCCAGTCTCGAGCGCTCGTTAAAATCAAATGAGTTCCGAGGACTCACACTGTAGGGAATTACCTGGAAGATGTTTTACGGCTATTGAGGACTTCACAACTGTACTGTCCTTCAACTAGTCTTGTTTCACTGAAGCTAATACTTTACTTGAATTATCGCATATAACCATGTAAATCAGAAAGAAAATGTCATATTCATTTAATAGTGAAATTTAGCTAAGGCTTAATTATACTTTACATCAGTTTTGAGTGCAAAGGCGGATATCCATCAAACTGATAGAGACAAAAGGAAAACAAAAACCCCACAATGGTGACCCCATTGTTTAACGAGAATTCGGGGCGTTCGCCAGTTGGTTTTTCAACTGCTCCTTTAATCTGCTACTCTTACCCAGAGTCAAATTGCAGCAATGCCAATTTCCCAAAGTTTAATTAGTAATTGTCCCATCCAGACCATGAAAAGTTATTGTCAGTTAAACCTCCCTTTTCCTACTCGCCAAATAGAAATAATTCGGGAAGAGTTTCCCCCCAAAAAAACATTTTCATGATAAATAGCAATCCAGGTAACCCCCCTCCCGATTTTATTAATCTATGGACAAAGTCTTTCTTTTTATATTTAATAGCAACATGCCAAATTTCATTAAGAAAAACAGAAAACTGCGTCCCATAGATCATTGACAAATATAACTTTTGTTTACACAATTTTTATATACACCAATTTAACTTTGATATACTTTAAGTTCGAGTTCAACAAAAGTTTTATTCTATCTATATCGATTAATCAGGAATATTCTGAGTTAACCTGCTCACCAAGCATTTTTATAAAAAGTACAATCAATTTTAACTGAAGTTAATCAATTATTTCCTCTTTTAATAGGTGTAGACGTGACAGCTAACCAGGATGAGATCTCTGATCATGAGACATTCCAGCTTGAGTTTGATAACCATACCAAGCGCTGGTACCTGAGGACAATGCAGGACCGCTATTGGACCCTCGAGACAGGTGGTGGTATACAAGCTTCTGGTGACAAAAGGTCAGCTTAATGATAAATATACTATTTATAATATGAAATATAAGTATGTATATATGCTTTACATTCATATATTATTTTAACTCCAATATTTTGCTTCTTGGCGTCATCTGAGAACCATTATACTAGGGAGATGTTCTTTTAGTATGCCTCATTTTTTTTTAGTATGAGATCATTTTTTTGGGGACTGCTGTGTCCTCTTCGAATTACTTTAATTTCCATTTATGATTGAAGTCTCAAACTAAATGTATCTCATCATTCAAAAATAAATTTTCCATCTATTAGTTTCTAGAAACTAGAAACTTGTATTATAACACTCATAACTAGAAAAATGTTTTATTCATTTCATGTTTCTCTATACTACCCTTTCCACTCGTACAATTTCAATAAAAAACTAATCTGTTTAAAATTTTCAAAATGAAGCCAAAATGCTGAATTTGGTATGTGTATTTTGATAATAAGGAGCCCAGCTCACCTTCAAAGTTACATTTTATTTTACTCACACTAACACACAATTTAGAATCAACTGTATTTAATTTAAATTTGGAAAGATCTAAATACATACATTTTTAAAAGTTATTTCTCGGTACCAAAGTGAGGAAGTTAGCTATAAATTACTTATAGGAAATTAGCTATAACCGAGTTCCATAAACTTACAAAAATATGCAGACTGGACACTGCAAGTGCGTTTTCTAATTCCCTACACTAAGTAACAACATTGAGCATGATATACCATAACTACTATACGCTCTTAAAAATTACTTTACTTTGATAACAGTAACATATCAAATTTCGATCTATAACGACTATTATACCTACCTCAGTGAACAAGCTCAAGAACTATCAGCTCAACCATGATATGATTACATAAAGAACTAGTGCTTATGTTATTACTATGCATTTGTTAACTATCTTAATTATTGTTTTAATTTTAGTACCAAAATTTCTTTTTTAATTTTAATGAACTTAAACTTTTTTTTTCTTACATAAATAAATCATGGAACTATATATCGGATATACTATGATTATCTTGACCTGAGAGGCTCATTATTCAAGAGAAAATTCTATTAATCAAACCAAATTAATTTAATCTAACTACAATTGAATAATTTTTTTTTAAATTTAATATCAATAACTAAAATCTCAAAGTTAGATTTTTTCCCCACAAAAACAAACTTCTAATTAAGATTTATTTTCTTCACAAAAATATGTCCCATTGTATTATATTTGTTCCTCTTGTTCCCTAACAACTATTAGTTTTAGCAAAGAAAGAAAGAAAAAAAAACCAATCCCTTATTTTATAATTAAATGCCATTTATGAGGAAGACAATGCTAACTCTATTCTAATTAGTCGAAGAGTTAATTATTTTCAAAGAATTGAAATATTCGAATAAAAATTAATGTACACACAATAATCTGACATGTCTGTGCTTCTGTCAAACTCAATTTAACTATCCTTAGTTTTCCATGGGGTAAGGTATGATTGCAGACTTATTAAATTAAGTTTACAGTGTTCACTAGTTCCTCCAAGCAGCTAAAATACTTATTTAGGATTTTGGCATTCAACTGTGACAGATTTATAAGAACTGTCTCTCATATCTGCTTGCCAACATGAATCCTAAATCACTTTATTAGGAAGGCTTCAAATATCTATAACAGTGTCCCAGTTCATTTGACAATCCTTAATCTTTTTAGTCAGACTTTGCTTTTTTAACTACCTCCAGCTTAACCAAATTCAGAGTGATCTACTAATCTGCATCATATGCTTCTCTACTTAATAATTTTTGTTAATATTTATGAATTTGAATATATATTTTGTCTGGCATACTATGAAATTTTGACTATGTATGGTAATTCTCTTTAGTTTTTCTTTACAATTTGATTAAAACAGTTTTTTAATTTTAAATATTTTTATCAAGATATATTTTTATAAAAATTAAACTTAAAACCAATTAGTACTTATAATTTTTTTTCAAAAACATTGGAAGACACACAACAATCCTTAAAAGGAAGGAGCACAAAATACATTGACTTACTACTGGAGGAGTGGGGGTAGCTAAAGCCTAACTCATTAGAAAATATGGACTACTGAACACATACAGTAATTATTTACCCAACCTTAAGAATTATATATATTTTTTAGCAATTTGTTTTTAGTTTACTTAAAATAAAATAAATATTAAAACTTGCTAAACTTCTATTATTTTACAAAAGTGTTATTTATGTGGTTACTTAAATTATTATACAAGGTTCGTCGACTTGCGGCTGCGAAAAGTTTTTATACTGAAGGTAAAGAAAAAAAAAATAAATAAAGAAAAAGTGAAATATGTTTTCTTATTATGAGCTGGATCATATCATTTGATATACAGGATCGATCGGCGGGTAACCTTCTTAGGTAGTCGTGCTCTCAATACAGATAAACATGTCCGCTTTACTCCAATGATGAAATAAAATAATAGCACTTTATATAATGAAATAAAAATTGAATGTCGTACAAATAATGTCTGACATCTATACAGAAATAAAGAATGAAATTCGGAGGTTAACACTCGAATTTCATGAAGAGAGGTTAGTCAGGAATTCGGTGTTGGGAGCTGAAGAATTAAAAACCCTATTGTAAACTAAATTTTATTTTCGCCAATATTTCTGCCTAAATTTCAGGAAAAATGGGTGATTGGGAGAGAGAGACTCCTGCTCTAGGGTAACTAAATCATGGCTGATCTAGATCAAATGTATTATTGTATTTTGATGTACATTATTCCACAATTGTACAGATTTATATCCAATCAATCAAGTCTAACTAAACATTTAAATCATTTAACAATGTTAGTATCTACTGATAAGATAATATTTTTGTACATTTATTTTCTCAAATCGCCTGTCATTTAATTAATATTATGTGTAAAATATGCTTTCCATATCCATATAACTCTATCTAATATGGTTATCTAAAGTTTAATACTATTTAGTTGTTAATAGTTAGTATCTGTATAATAGGCTGTGAGTCTACACTGTATATTTTAGTGATGAAAATTATTAATCAATTAATTTTTTTTTCAGATCTTCCAATGCTCTTTTTGATCTTGTTTGGCAAGGAGATGGTTCTGTTTGCTTCAGAGCCAATAATGGTAAATTCTTGGCTACCAAGAGGTCTGGCCATCTATATGCCAACCAGGATACCATCGATGACACATGCAAATATTACTTCTATCTTATCAATAGGTAATTTAAAGTTTTTGAACTTATGATCAAGATGTTCTACAGTTATTTTAAAGATAAAGTTATGTTTTGAACTTATTATCATGATGCTTAATATTTTTTTAAATAGTTTTTTTTTTCTAATAAATTACAAACCTGAAACTGTCCAGTTATGCACTTGTCCAACTCTACACACTCTAATTATACATTTTTCTTCACTATTTTGAATTTTTGAAAAGTGGTATTTTGCTTCTTTTGTTTTCTTTTGAATAGGAGGGAATAACATAAGGAACAACTAATATTAGTTGTAGAAATCAGGGCATTATTATTGGCAATAATGTTCCATTCAATTCAATCACGATGGAAATATAACCTGTAGAGTTTTTTATTTGAATTTTGACTAGTCAGTCTTAGTTCCTTTCTCTTCAGAATATCTGCCCATAACTAAAATTCTTTTACATGAAACATTAATGGTGTCTAGCAATTATGATAATTAGTTTTTTGTTTTTTTTGTATTCCATCCTCTGTATCTTTTTTAATAATACTAACTAACTAAAATTAAAACAATAATACTTTTTTTTTTTTTAATATTCAAAGATCATGAAAATAAAAGCTGTGCTTGTAAAACCATCTGGAAAAATTTTACCTCTGAGGCAGAAGTAGCATTTTTTTTTTTTTTTTATTGTGCCAAATTTTAGAATTCTCCTTAGCAGGGTTGGTGAAGAATTAAAAAATGTTTCAAAAGTCCACATTTAGCCTATATGAATAGCTACTATTAATTTACCGAAGGGAACTTTGTTAAAAATGCTTAAATTAGTTTTGCTTTATTCATTAATCATATGAAAATATTTTTTAATAAATTTCTAGCCTTACGTAGAAATGAGCAAGCAGTGCTCATATAGGTTCTATGCTTATTAAGCATAGAATGAGTATGATAAAACCAAATATTTCCATTAATGTGGAACCGGCTTTTACTATTTTCTGTGTTTTCTTGGCAGACCCATCTTGGTCCTGAAATGTGAGCAGGGATTCGTTGGATATAAAGCAGGCTCCAATATTCGTCTTGAATGCAACCGAGCAACCTATGAAACCATCCAGGTTGAGAGGGGTGACAAGGGAGTGGTCTACTTTAAAGGTAAAGAAATTTTCAATCTTCCTTTAATTAGGACTAAATGATTTCCTCTATTATTTTAAGGATGATTTATTAAACTCCATAAATATGTTTTATTTGTAATCTTTAATTATTTAAAAATTTTAGAAAAATAGTTTGTACTTTGTTTTTGAAACTTGAAAAAAAAAAAACAGAAGTAAAGATGAAGATAAATTTCCTTATTTAGAATACAATGATCAGTTTTTAAACATTTTGTTTTTGCACTGTACATGATGATTTTACTAGTCATACTAATGAGGTAGCTTCCTGCTGCTTCCTCATCTCAGTACCACATTGTTTCCCCATATTTTTTACATTGGGATTTAATTGGGTTCTTCAGGCCAATACCTTCTTGGTATTTGCCTGAATAACCCAATAAAACTTGATGACTACATTTTTTTGGAAATTGTCTTAAGTAGATTCTTACATTAGTAATATGTACAGCTTGTTCTGCCTCTTTAAGAACTTAACCAATGTGTTAACCTTCAATATTTTTGTATTGCATTCTCTAACCTCTCTATCGAGGCATGAAATTGCCTATAGAATGTCAATGTTGAAATTTCTGAATTTTGTACTATAAAATTGCTACAATTGTGGAGAAAAAGTGTATTATCTATTTTGTAAAATATAAATCCACAGTTTTTATTATAAATGTCTAGTAATGTTAGTCAACAACACAATTGAAAGATTCTTAAAATACATTTATTTTCATGATTTTCTTCTTTTTACAGGAACTACTACAGGAAAATACTGGCATGTGGACAGTGAAGGAGTGACTGTAGACTCTGACACACCAGAGGGCTTCTTTCTTGAATTAAGGGAGCCAACAAGAATTTGCCTCAAAGTGGCCTCACCTGGTGGTGGGTATTTGAGTGCCGGGAAAAATGGCGCCTTCAGGCTTGGTGATCAAGATCATGCTACTGCCACTAAGTGGGAGTACTAAATCCCATCTTGCCACACTCTCACCCTCTCCTCACTCCTTTGTTCAATGCTCTGCTGGCTTACGTCCTTTAAAACTTCAGGCAATTCCATTGACATTATGATTAGGTTATTTAAAAAATCATTGTATATTTTTTTAAGGGAAATTTCACACCAATTTTAAATTATTGATTTTATTTATAAAATTATTAAGTTGCTCATCCATTCCAATTTTATTTCTCTGCGACCTACAGGACACAAGCATATTATTATACTACTTAAGGAATGAATTTATATATAAGTATNGAACTGAATTGATAAATATCCATTACAGTGAAGAGATGAATAAATATATATATATATTGCTATTTATATTTCATTATATATTTGGTGCTGTAGTCAATTTTATTTGGAATTGCCTAGTTTCTAATGGATAACATAAATTGAAACTTTGCATTTAACTTTATTATAATAATCAGAGCCCTTTGCTTAAATTGGTTGTGGCCTTTTTACAATATAAAATTGAAATAATACTTAAAAGCAACCTCACTATTGTGTTTAATATTGAAAGTAAATCTTTTATATTATATTAAAAAAAAAGTGTTTTAGTCCAAAGAATTATTGTATTCTAGTTTGTAGGTATTTTTAATAGTATGTGGCTGTAGGAGGTTTGTTTAATTGTGAAGTATTCAACGACAATGTCCACCACATCAATTTCAAAATTAATGAGTTGTCTTAACAAAAGACTGAATACAAATTTAAAATTGGTTTATTAAAAAATATTTAATTTTAACCCAGAGATTTTGACGGGCATGTAATATATGTGTATCTTTTTACACAGACAGTTTTATACATTTATACACCTTCATACTTTGTATACTACATGTAAACTGCCAATCTTCAAGTTAGATTTATGTAAGGTAGATTAGAAATGTGTGTCAAGTTTATTTGATCTATATATAGACCATATATAAGTAATATATGTGTAAATCAAAATTGCCAAAAGGGTAAAAACTTTTGCCAAAAATGGATAATCAAAAATTTTACATTCCTAAATGGAGAGGGCTGTCAATGCTTGAGAAAATTAAATGAGCATGGCATGTAAAGGCACGATTGAGGAAGGATATGTTGTAAACCTCTAGTGGTCCAGAAAGTAATTAATGATCCCATGGCTACTACCAGAAAAATTAGCATTCTAAAGTGATGTATCTGAGAATGAAAGTCCATATTAATTGCCAATAAAGAATAGAGATTGATAAGAAAATTTGAGATCATTTCAGGAATGATATTGTTTACAAGGTTTTGATTATACTTACTAGACCATTAGGGTTAAAAATTATGATATTTTTACTAGTACTTGATAGCTAACCATTTCGGTTATCCTTTGAAAATAATTCACATTTCGATGTGAGCATTAATCTTTACAATTAACGATTTGACTATCTATCATACATTTCAAGATTAATTTTTTAAAAGAACTCTGTATGTCCTAGCTTCTTAGACCCTCATATAACCATAAACTATATTTGTATTTGTTATAGTTTGAAATTTTGGGAAATCTAACAAATTCATCAAAAATTATATTTCCCTTCAAACTTCTTCACTTTATTTCCGCCCAAAACATACTTAAAATATAAACTTTATAAGATGTGCCTAAAATAAGAAGAAATTGTAGATCATGAGTTTTTATTTTCAAATTTTTGGATAGGCATAAGTTTGACTTGATTTATTTCTGGTTGACTTGTATGTTGGGTTAGTTAATTTTAAAATGTTGGTTTTTCAGTGTTATGGTCAAGATTCAATTACTTTTTGTTTCACATCCTGATACCAATTGGCATATCATAATTTATTGTAAATAAAGAATAACTATAAAATTACGTTGCAGTATTTGTGTCTACATGCTCATTCATGTGTTAAAGTAGTGAGAAAAACACTAAATTTAGCCTATATATATGTGCGTGTGTGTGTGAATCTTTATTTTATAATTTATTTATTTTAATGTATCATTAATTCACAAAAAATATAAGTGAACCAGAATTTGCATTTATGACGTGACAGCCATATGCTAATAACTTTCTCTAGCTATTTTGGCGATTCATTTACACAAATATAAATGTTAACATTTTAATTTAGTTTATTTATTTGTATTTAATTATTTTATCCATTCACAATTTTATTGTAAATATTATTCATATACATTTTATTTTATTCTAATGTTTTTTATCTTTAAAATATTTATCGTCATCAATATCATTATTATCCTACAGGAAATGTTTGATTTTATTTTTAGGAATTAGGGTTACTTAAAAAAACTTAGTTTTGATGTGCATGGTCATATTTGAGTACTAAATATTAGGCACACTATGTATTGTCTATTATAAAGGAAGCCTTGGTTTATTACTCCCTTCTCCGCTTTTGGAATGACATTGAACCTCTTGTTGCATAAAAATATGTGATTATTTGTACTTATTATTAAATTTTGTAAATTAATTGAAAATAAATATTATAAAAGGCACTTCTAGTTTTTTTTATTCTCATAAGTTGACCCCTTGTCAATATTTCTCCAAACATTGATAAATAAAATATCTTACAATATAAATGCATATCTTGTTAGGAGTTATGTTTATGCTATAAACCTCACTAGTCATATATATCCTTCTATCAAGGAGGCCCCTTATTTTTAAATAATGGAAGATATTTAAGAATATTACTTTGAATGGGAGCATTTATTTTCCCTCCTATTCAGGCTAGAGCGAGCCTAAGAGACACGTTACTTTTATGCTTTTCTTCCCCCTCTTTAGTTTCAAAGAGAAAGATCTTATTTATGTCTACCATTAATGAAAAATAAGAATTCATGTTAGTTATTCAGGTTGAATTTTTATAAAAAAATCTTTAACTATAAAATTGACTTTATATTTTTTTTCTGCTAATTATGTCTGTCTCTTTAAATTATGTATTTATTTTTACTTTCTTCTAAATTATAGTAAAAATAAATGAATTGATATCACTATTTATTTTCAATCATTAAAATGTATTTATTTATATACATAAATTAAATGTGTCAAGTTAGCTCCAATCAAGTCAATCAGTTAATTAGCAGTTGTTTCTTTATTAAGACCATCAATTTTTGATTTGATATAGCTCTAATACTGATTAGATTTGAAGGCTGGTTCTATGGGCTGGCAATAGGGTATTTTGGGTTCAGTATATGGATTAATTAATAGATGATATTGAATATATTTGACTCCTGGAAATAAGGCTGAATATAATGGGATAATTAAATAGAAGCATTTATAGAAATTAATGAGCCAAAAGGTGAATCATAATGTTAGTAAAATATTGAATTTGATTACACAATTTGAACTGAATTGATAAATATCCATTACAGTGAAGAGATGAATAACTGCAGAGGTGTTTTGGTTACCTTTGGAATGGGTTCGAATAATGAGCTCACATGGAGAGTTGAACAAATTGATGGATTGTAGTCTGGCGGCTGTCATTTCTACTCTGTTCATTGCCAAAGAGGGTCGTGAATGTTTTACTGTTAAATTGAGCATGAATTGGGTGAAATGAGACAGATTAGAAAGCTAATTCTACGACAAGGTCCTGGGCCCAGGGCATCAAGGCCAGTGAGGTTCTTTGTTGGTGTGACGGTAGATGGTAGACGGTGAGTTGGCTGGTAGAGAGCTTCTTGTAATAGCAGTTAATTTTAATGGTTAGTTTTAATTAGCCAATTTTTAGCTCTTATAAAGTTCAATAAAGACTGAGTAAAATCAAGCCCATTCTTTTTTTAACGGAAAAAAATCTACTTTTTAAGCACCCTTGAGGGTGGCAAGTAATGATGCTCATATTTTGGCACCATTTGATATGAATATATATATATATGATCATTTCAGGAATGATATT
>KZ807876.1:111708-132093 GCA_000696205.2 Oncopeltus fasciatus | reverse complement strand
TCGTAAGTTAGGCTATATATATATAACTTTAAGGTTAATCGATTAATTTAAGAATTGACTTCTAAGAGTCCCTCTATATCCAGCTATGAAAGCTTTAAGGAAAATCACATCTGTAGGTTGGCTATAAATCAGATGTTTGTCTGATTGATAATATAATCAGGAACATAAAACAAAAAAGGCAGAAAGGCTCTTTTGTTGGAGAGAAAAAAAAATTGAAATAAAAACTATTGTAGCTTTATTTTATTTATTATTTGTTGGGGTTCAGTCAAGGTTGAACCAAAAATACAATTTAAAAAAAATGTGTATTTTTTATTATCTGACGACATTTCAGCTTACATTGGACACAATCTTCGTGGCTATCATGAAGGCGAGAGAGAAAGTCTTGCTTTCGGGATCATATGTTCATTTCGGTCATTAATTGTCATGTTACGAAATATTTGATGACTTCTTTATATTTCATATTAATTTATAGTCTTTTTAATTAAATAATTAATCTTACTGTATTAATATAGAACGAAATATAATTTATATAAAAAGTATTTGTGTACTTAAGAAGTCATAGAGATAATATTTCGTCTTTTATTAAATAACAGAAGAAGGTAGCTTACATTTTTTTTCCTTGTCAAAGTATCTTAAAGTGAAACCTAGTCAAATTTTAAGAATTATTAGCTAAATTGCGTTCTATAAAATAAGATTCCTTTTAAAAGAAATTTTATTTAAAATTGATAATATTATAAAGTTCGCATTTAATTTCGATCACTAACTTTATATGAGAAGAGCAATTTGGTGAGAAATTTTTAAGTACTTGTCAATCGAAAAATAATATGTATAATTCTTTCATTTATATTTATTAATAGTCATTTTGTTAAACAATTTTTCTGTACATTATATAATTGCTCTTTAAATTTAAAAAATCTGTACATCTTAAAAGAAAACTGAAATTAGCCAACTTGTTTCCATAGTAAATTAAGAAATAGATTCTGATAATGCAAAATAGTGGGGGGGAAAGGAGAAAATCTGATGTATAGGGTTTTTTCTTTTCCTTAAACCTATAAGAGATGGAATTATAGTATAATTTAAGTGAATGTTCTAAAATTGTCAAATGGTTTTACAATGATTTTAATTAGCAATATATACATAAACATATCTTACTAAAATTTTTTTGGCAATTTTTATTGAAGTTCAATTCATATTTCAATGTTTCCTTCACTGAATCTAAAATTCTTTTAAATTAAAGCCATAATTCATTATAAGATTTTGGCTAAAACTGATGTAAGATACTGATCCATCCAACAACTGTATAATGCAAAGAATCTATCTATGATCCAAATTTATATTCAAAAAACATCTGCTAACATATTTTTATGAATTTTAAGTGGAATTTAAATAAACCAAAAATTCTCCATTGAAAATTTAGCGCTTAGTGTATTACTCAATACTGACTGACTACTCAGTCAGGCTGATCAATAGACAGAAAATTATCATCATATTCAATATGACCGTGGTTATCACTGAGGATGTGGGATGTGTTTCGGTCACAGGTGTAAAAATTCTAGACTAAAGCACTTATTAGTAATTATTTATATTGTAACAATAAGACTGGTCTTTTATATAGTGTTATTGTTTGTTGTAATGTACACCCTGAAGAAGGAATTAAATATTCCTAAGCTGTCGGCATTGTAATCTAGATTTTTTTACTTCTATGACTGACACCCACATCCCAAATCCTCTGAGAATGATCATCTTCATTAATTAAAATTTCTAAATATCTTCTTTCAAAACAATCCAAGTCCTTCATTTTGACTAATGAGCATAACACCTTTTTTTAAAATAATATTGGATTTTCATAAAAAATTGTAATACATCAGCAAAAATTAATGCATACAAATCTTCTCCGTGGGTGAAAAAGTTCATTCAAAGAATAATTTTTGGGCCTCAATTATCAAAGTTCCTCAGTTTTTAATTCATTCCTTCTTTACTAACAGTTAACATGTTTTCTTGCCACATGAGGAATTTAAACATTTTTTAATAGTGCAAGGTTTATCATTCTTCCAACACACAAAGAGTTACAGTGTTCTACCTTAGAAGTAGGATTTTAAAATAGAGGAACAATTTTTTTTTTTTGCTAAACATATTTTCTTTGTTTTATTTACAACCAATCAACCCTAACAATCTTAATACACCTCATCATTGCACCACTTATTCTAAATTACTTTACTTCTCTATAGAAGACAATAGACTGTTGTCTTAGAGAGGCTGGTGGAATTGAACTATGGTGTTATGCTACACGAAAGCTTAGATACACCTTTTTATCTCTATAGTTTAGTCAACTACTTGCTGGGCACTACTTACTGGGCCCCTGAAAATATTAAAATTTACTTTTTTTTGTGTTGAACTACTGTTATGGCACTTATTTCTTTGTTTTTTCTATTCACTTGTTTCTTTTTCTTTTCTATTCACAATTGAAACAAAAAAATATTATAAAGAAATAGTTTCCTTTGTCAAGTTGATAGCCTACTTAAAATCCTTACTTTTTAAAATTACCAGATAAACTATTAAACATAAAATTCACACTCTTTAACCTTAAACTGTCATACTCACTAGCTGTTAAGTTGGCTTGTTAGCTTGTAACTTATTGTTAGGCCACACAGTCACAAAAATTTACACTCATATGCACATGAGTGTGTAGATGTGCTTTTATGTGAGTTTGTAAATGCTCTAAGAGTTGTAGTTTTATAATGGCATATAGTGCATAAATGTAAAAAAAATTGGTCTAAATTGAACCATGAGCAAAATGAGATTAATAAGAGTGAGAACTTACCTGCAACGATTAAAACTAGTTTTGCTTCTTTATTAAACAAAGATTCGTTGAGGTTAAGAAAAAAAAATTGAATTATTAAGAGTGGAGGTTTACCAAAACCCCAAAGTTCACCAAGAGCTACATTTTTTTAAAACTTTTAATCACACAAGAGATTAACTTACAGATTTTAATGTAAACCAAAATATCACCGTTAATGATCAATATCAGACCATTATAAGTAGGTACTTAACTCACTTTCCAAGTTTTATTAAAAATAGATATTGCACTATAATGGCTGAATTATTTAATGTAGGTCAATGAAGCTCAACAAAGTACAATAAATTGCATTTAAAAGATTTAACAGCTACTTATCAAAATCAGACTATTAGGAGTGCTGGTTTTCTTCCGATCCTACATTGTAAAAGAAAGCTCTACTGGATGTAAACTTCAAATCAAGTGTTCGAAATTTATCATTACAATTATGATTCAAAAATGTTTTCTATTAATCAGAAAAATGACACCATTAGGGTTGGGTTAAAACCTGATTCTTGATTAAAAACATTTCTTAAGCTCGAGCTGAAGTAAAGTGTCTATAAGCAGAGCATAACTCAGTTTTTAGCTTTAAAATTAATATTTTTAAATTTATTCAATAAACTGGTAAAATGGTTTCAGAGCATCAGGGGATTAACCTTAAATCTAAAATTTGATTATTAATAATTTAATAATCTATCTGACATAATTTATATTTAAACAAGACAAAAATTTACATTGAAGCAATCAAATAATCAGTGATCTATGATATTTTAGCATACGTTGTTTCTTATGATTTTTTCAAGCAAAATTTTATGACAGCACATGAAACCTTACTGAAATTAATCCTGACTATTCAGCACATTTCCAAACCTAAAATTGTTTAATTTGTTTCCTATGAAACTTCAAGAAATAAATATTGCAAAATTCATTTATCAAAATAAAGATAAATTTTGAAAATAACAGTTCACAAAGGCTAACATTTAATGATCAATCGATGGCAATTAATATCTACCAACCAAAATGTACCTGTTCAACAAAACTGTCTTTCTGTTCAAAACTGTGTTTTTGAACGTTTTCCCAGCCTACAATTATCAACCAGTACGTTTTCCACAGCTGTTAATTGAGAGTCTGTGTTTTGTAAATTTACTACAAAATTAATTGCTTTTATTTAAAATTAAAATCCAGGCTTGAAGATTCTTAGCTCATCAAAATTTTTTATGCTGAAATCGAGTCTCGGATTTCTGTACTCTATAATAGCAAATATATTTTTCCTGAAGTTAACATTTTTCAAAATTTGAAATTAATTCAATGGCTTATTTTTTAAAAAGCTTCTTCACATAAAATATGTAGAATTTTTGAAAGCATAGTTATTGTAGTTTAATGAAATAATTAATTATTATTTCTTGAAATGTTAGTAGGAGACTAGGAACTTTTCCCTCTTAGGTTACAATGTTAGAAATAATTAGATAGGGAATTTAATTAACTATCATAATTAGGTTTATGAATATATATATATTATAGGATGAAATGAACTTAAAAAATTAGGCATTTAGTATTTTAAAATTTCTCATGCAGTGAAGAGTGTCTTGATTCTTATAGGAGTTGTAAATCTGTCAGGGCATGCAGGAAATAAGAGAAGTATTTTGAGAAGAACCATGCAAAGATCTTTAGAGAAAGAATCAGTCATCACCAATAGGCACCTGAAAATAAAAATGGCTATTTACAAGTTCTAAATTCAACACAAAAATACCACATTTTTTAGAATGTATACGTTACATGTATGTGTTACTGAATCCATGAACAGGTATATGAAATGTTTTTATATTGGTAACATGACAATTGAAATATAAATTGCAACAAAATCATGTAAACCAAGTTCAATAAACTCTACTGGATTATTAATTAATTTTAAACATTTTTTAATAGTGCAAGGTTTATCATTCTTCCAACACACAAAGAGTTACAGTGTTCTACCTTAGAAGTAGGATTTTAAAATAGAGGAACAANAGTCACTTCTAAATGAACACTTTCATAGGTTTCTACCTGCTTATAAAGAATGAATTATTACTTTGTTCCAAACTATATTTATAATTTTTTACCATGTCGAGATTATTTAAGTGTATATAAATAATATATTTTAATAAAAAATAATATTTTAGGTTTTGCCTAATCCTGGAAAGGTGAGAATCAACATAATTGAGTTAAATATTTATAAATAATTGGTTTCGTATACTGCAACCAATTTTCATAATTTTATGCTATTTCCTAACCTAAAATATCATAGGCATAGGTGGGGAGGCCTTTAAACATTCCCTTTCTGGATCAGCCTCTTACTCAAATGGTGATTTAGGATAAACCTTATGGAGTTCGGCATTGAAACATTTATTCTTGCCTTGAATTCAATTCAACGTGTAAAATGTTAAAATTGTTACTAATAAAATTGATAAATGATTTGTAAAAAGATTGTTCTTTTAATTCAGCTAATTTATGTGAACTAATACAAACATCTTTGAACCAAGTTCAATATTAAGAGTTTCATTATGCTTTTAATGGTCGGATAGCTAACATTTATCCTTTAATTCTGGTTGATTATTGAGATTGTTTGGATGACATATTATTTGATAATTCATCAATATTTTCTACGATCCTACCTACTAAGCATCAATGATAAACACTAATATATGTATATGCACTAATATATATATATTTATTTATTTGTGTGCATGTGTTTGTTTGTCAATACTCTACAAGCCACAGTTTTCATTTTACTTTATGAAATGCAATAAGTAGATTTTAAACACAAAGTGAATGGCTAAGTTAAATATTGAGAAAAATCAAATTAAAAATAGTTATCTTCAATGTCAAATGCAAGTAGAAAATATTTTTTCATTGTAGCAGATTTAATATTTAGTTCAGAGTAATGAAACTCAGCTCAGGTGTATTTATTGATAAAGACATTTTTTAAGAGTTAAACAACAAAATTGAACAAATAGATGTGGGGATTTACCTGAACCATAAATTTTTACCGTTTCTTCTTCCGGGTTGGACCGTGTCTTTGAATTTGTCAATGCTCTTCATTCTCTGAACAACATCCTCCCCGTACAGGTTGGTTAGATGTTCACGTAGGCTTCGACGGTCGTCAGAAGTATTAATCGTTTCTTCTTCCGGGTTGGACCATGTCTGTCAATGCTCTTCATTCTCTGAACAACATCCTCCCCGTACAGGTTGGTTAGATGTTTTCATTCTCTGAACAACATCCTCCCCGTACAGGTTGGTTAGATGTTAACCAACATCTAACTAACCTGTACGGGGAGGATGTTGTTCAGAGAATGAAGAGCATTGACAGACACGGTCCAACCCGGAAGAAGAAACGGTAAATACTTCTGACGACCGTCGATGCCTATGTGAACATCTGAACCATAAATTTTTAACTTTATGACCTGGAAGCCACAATTAGTTTTTTTTTTTTTTTTAAATGAAGTTTGGTTTATTGCTTTTAAATATAAATTGAAAGACTAAGTTTGTTTGTGAAATACAATGGATAAAAGTTGAGGATTACCAGAATTTCCGAGTGTGAGTAGATAAGTTTTTCAATGCAGTAGGCATGATATTTAGATCTAGATTCTATAGTGTAATTAAACTCAACACAGATATGTTTATTTATAAAATAAATATTTCTGTAGTTACACAGCAAAATTGAACTGTGGAATGGGGGTTCACATCTATTTTAAATATTTATGTCTAAAAGCTGCAATTAGTTGTTTTCTTGATGATATTTGTCATTTTGCGAGAGGATTACCTGGAATATCAAGCTCAAGCATGCTGCTGCTTTTAACTAATAAAATATATTCAATAGGTGTGTTGGTTAACTTGTCATGGAAAATTCAAATATAAATATTCTTATTTATATTCTACAATGCTGAATAATGTGCATGGTTTATGCAGGCCTTTGAGACGGACTTTTCCTTTATAATTTTTAATCTGATTAAACTCTCCTCAGAAATTTTGTTTTAAAAATTTAAGCTATGCTAATTAAGTTTTCACATTCAATTTAGTGCACTTTAAGCAATTTTAAGGAGGGCATTACTTACAAACTAACAGGTTGAACAGATATTAAATATCATAAATTAAGGAAAACACAATGAAATCAACACATATTAAATTATACAATTTTTTTAAACTCTATATGGAGGCCCGATTGAGAAATTTAATACTCACTCCTTGCTGGACTACGTGTATTCCTGTCCCCAGGGCATAACTTCCTAGTGCAGGCTTTATTACCATTCACACACCAGCACCTGTTGCACTTTTCCTTCCACTCATCTCCATCCTGGCATTGCTCACCTAAAAAAAAATATTCAAGGATTGAATATTTAATATACACAAGATCAACGACTGGAATGATAATGTAGAAGAGAAAGTAAGAAAGTTTGTAATTCTGTTATACTGCTTATGTATTTTAGATAATGTGAATAATATTTTAATTTTTCTCTACTATAGAGCCAGATAGAGGAAGTCGGGATAAAAATAATAATTATACTAATAAAAAGAGTATTAGTATAATTTAAAATGATGGAATTAGCTAGGTAATGTTAAAAACACATAACAATTTGTCAGACTATCATATTCATTTCTTTTGATTGCAGATATTGGACATGCAGGCCTAAAATCTTCTAATGTGAGATACCTAATTGCTATCAGACTTCATATAGGCTGGTGGTGTGAGAGATAACACAATGAACAATCTGGTAAGTATAATAAGCTACTGATGAAAAAAATACTGAAGTCAGTGCAAATCACTGTAGGGAGGAGGACAGACTGGAGGGTAATAACTATTGAATAAACAGCTATGTACAACAACAGTAAGTTTAAGTTCTATGAAACTATTAAATGTTCACTTTTACTTTTTCGTGGTAAAACGATTTTTCATTGATGAAAAATTCAAGTAAACTATTTCAAAATATTCTAATGACTATAAATTATCAGGTATAAGGAAATGAAAGAATGTGAATACCTTGAAATAAGATCTCTATGGGAAAACTGTTAGATATTGTTGAAGAATATTTAAGAGTAATAAAAGGAGAGTTTGTTGACCGTAGATATTATTCTTAGATGATTTTAGTTGGGGTTCGGTCAAGGTAGATCCAAAAAAGACAAATTTAAAAAATGTATTTTTTAATAAAGGATTATCTGCCATCGTTTTGGCTTACATTGTAAGCCATCTTCAGGGCTATCATGAAGATGAGAGAGGACGTCCTGTCCCTAAGTTCACATTTCCATGACTGGAAGTCATGTGACTGGTGAGTCATTATGTAAGGTATTATTCAAAATTTATAAATTTTAACATTTTCACTGATAATGTTTTTTTATGTGCCACTTGTCAACCACAATTGGGTCATTAATACCATAAAAAAAAAAAAATTCTCTGATGTAAGTACCTGGGAGGGAAGAGAGTAGGAAAGGGAGACCCAGGAGAGAGGGCGGTAAGGGTCAGGAAAGGCTTCTTTCCTATGAGTGTTTTAGTTCCTACGAGGTCTAGGATATATAAAATAACACATTAAATATCCCGCAAGGTGTTAGCTGTTGTTACTACAGCTAGCACAAATAGCAGTCATAGACATATGTGCATGAGAATTCTCTAGATTATAATAAACTATTCTAGATTATAATTTTCACAAAATTATCTCAATAACATCAAACTATACCAATGCTTGAATGAAATGATTTTAATGAATTTCATCATTGTACCAAAATATGTTTCTCTTCACTATTTCCTTCATTTGGATTAATGGAAACTTCTTGAGTCATGCTTTAATGAATAATGTGTTACTAGTGGAATTTTAAGTTATAGTTATACATTGATAGAATTTTCATTTCAAGGTATAAACTGATGCTTAACCCGATAAATTAAAATATTTTACTGTGAAAGAAGCATATTAATTTCCCAACTTCTTAAAATTTCTTAATTTTGTTCCACAAGTAATTATTGCACCAGGAACACTTAAAAATAACAAATTTAATTTTAAAAGTGGTAATTTTTCCAAAAAATTAAAATTAAAAAATGATTATTTTTGACAAATTTTGATGTGGGTTGAAGCTGTTGGTGATATGTTGCTCAGTTTTGGTCAGGAAATAATTATTATTAAATTATGAATTAGGAGAGAACTATATAAATTAGGAATTACTTTATTTTCATGTGCTAATGTTTCTTTTTACAACGTAACCCATCATAAGTTTAAAACACTTATGAGATACATCATTATAACTACATAAAGATGTATGATAAAATTAAAATTTACTAAATCTAGCATGTAATTCACTAATTCCATAGTTATATAAAAATAGACTCGCTTTATGAAGCCATTATATTTTTATCATAAATTGTATAATTCAATTTAGTGTGATTTTTTGCCCTTATTTTGGCTTATATAGCAAGCTAAAATGTTGGGTTTTAAGAATAATACAAATCCTGGTTTGGTAAATGTATTTACTTCCTACAGAAACCTATCATTAAAGTTAGTCCCATAATGTTACTATTTCCTAAACCCAAACTGTTTGATTAGTTTTCTACACATATAAGTAAATTAATTAATCCAGGAATGTCAATAAATTTGAAAATCTTCTACCTTGTTGAGGTGATGGTTGTCTAACTTGTCTATCTCCAGGACAAAGCTTCCTGGTACATGCTTTCTTCCCATTCACACACCAGCAGTTGTTGCACTTTTCCTTCCACTCATCTCCGTCCTTGCACTCTTCTGGAAACAAATAGACATTTGGAAAGTCTACTAATCAAGTTATGAAGAAACAGAACTACTTAAGAATTCTGTAAGAAATTTCTCTACCACTCCTAAACAACTTATTTTACTGTTATGTCATTTGACAAGGCACCAAAATTATTTGTTTAGAAGTGGAAGATTAATATCTAATGAAATTCTTCAAGGAGGAATTCAACTTAGCCTTGCACATTTCTTCCTCGGCACCTATGATTTGATGACAGGGTCTCTCTTATTTCTAGGGTCTTTCTTGAAATGCTCAAGAAATAAAGATAACAAGTGCAAAGAATTTGATTTTTATATAATAATACTAGTAAATTTTTTTTTTTTTTAAATAATAGGACAGTGTTTTGTATTTGTTTTGTTTAAACCGTCTAAACATTTTTACTTCTTACAGAATTTTAATTAGGCAATAACATTTTGTAATGTGATAATGCAAAATTAGCTTGATAATAAAAAAGGCACTTTAGGAGATCTGTGGTATTATTTTCAAGTACTATGGTACACCAGCTACCTAGATGATCCCTCGTTTAGGCGGGAAGGATCTTAGGGAATAGAATCTGAAAACAGGTATTGTACTATTCACAAGTGAAACCTTTATGACATAATTTATTTTAATACTTGTCTTACTATTAAATTTTAATTATTTATTTATGGATGTTAATTCTTAATTGTAATAATAAAATTTATTTATGATAAAAATATTTATTCTAAAGCATGTTGTAATTATTTTTGTAGCACTTCTGAAGATGACCTTCTCAATCTGACAAGCTGATTTCATTATTGAACAAAATGGGACGAATAGGAATGGGGATTATCTTAACTGTCAAATGTGAGTACAATAAGATTTTTCTGTGTTGAGGGTGTAATGCTTAATTTAGTGCTGTGAAAACAAACACTGATTTTAATGATAAAATATGTATTCTATAAGTATGAAAAATTACAAGGGGAAAAAATTCTAATACAGCTGCTGTAAAAATTCATTTACTTTGTCATGAAGTGTCAGTTTCTTTAGTGTCCTTAAGTTTCAGTTTATAAGTCTGTGTACTAGTATGTTGCAACTTTTAGTTCTTGTCTCTTGAATTTGGATTGTTCTTTCCACTTAAGTTTTTATGTATTAGTTGGATACAACCTGAGGTTTAGGGGTGTGATTCAATTTAATGTTACTAGGAGACACTTTGGATAATAATATTTTCAAATACTATAGGATAGTAATATTTTCAAATTCTTACTTGGCTATAAAGATAGAACTTGGAGATCAAGCATAAAATTTGGAAGAATTTATAATAGAGGCTATTGTGCCACACTCAATGGAATATATGTGAGATCCAAAAAGGCATCTGGGCAGTATATTTTGTTGTTAAAGAATGTATAAATGCTAACTATAGCACATATATAAATACTTGCTAGACAGTTGAATCATGGAGTAGAAGCAAATGGATACTTTTGGTAGAAAATGTAAAAATGATTCTGTAAATGGACCATTTGTTTATGTACAAATATTCGATATTATTATTAGAATATTTTCAAAAACCTTATAGAAAATGTATAGAATGAAAACTTTTTGATAGAAGGAACATTTGTGTTGATTTTTCTGATGTGGTAAATAGTGTATATTTTTAAGATGAAGAGATTTGTTGTTCTAAATATATAGTTAAAGATACAACTGCTTTTCTTGGGATATTTCAATGAGCAAGGACCAGTTCATAGCCTGTGTTTTTGTGATTAGGCAGTCTGAATTACTTGGCTTTATTGAGGTTTAATACCTTGAGTAGCATAGACACCTTTGAGATGAACCAATTTCTTCTACTGGATCTGATTCAATTTGATATGTTTTCTTGAGGTGTACATAGTGAGCACTCGTCTCCACCATAAGAAAAAAATATTTAACTTCTAGGCGTAAGGTGGAATAAGGTTCTTGAATTTCAATTTAGTGAATAATAGACTGAAGCGATTCGTCTTCCACTGGGGAGCCTATAGGTATTAAAAGCATTATTTTATAAATCACTTGTTTTTGTCTTCTGTGTCACAATCTGAATGTTCGATGTGTTTTTGAAACATATTTCAGGAACAAAGTTTCTATAGGTTGAGATTTTTATCATTTTTAACCACACAACCAACCCACAGAAGCATTAATAATTCTCGTGCGACTCAAATAGAAAGTCTGGTGCAAGTTGTAATGGTGATGCATGAAACTATAAGTATGATAGCAAATGTAAATTGTAAAGATAAAGAGTTGGAGGCTAGTCATAGCAACAGTATCTTTTCTGACAAAAATAATTAATCCAATGTTAGTAATTCGTTTTCTAACCACAACACCTACTGCCTAGTGAGTGAAAATAATAATAATTCTTCTTCTAAAAAAGTTGTTCATGTTGGCACCAAGATGTGACATTTGAAATCTTCACTGATCTTACATTGGTGAAGCTTAAAATGTTTTGTGTTAAAAATTACACACACACACACACCCACACACACACACACACACACATATATATATGGCTGTACTTGGCCTAGATCCACAATTTAAAAAATAATCTGATCAAATTTGATATTTAAGCTTATTTTTACAGACATTTGGTTGAGCTCATTAATAGTTGAAATCTGTCTGGGAAGTAGGGAGGGTTGAGATGGAAACCAAAATTTAGAATATTAATATCTCCGCTATTATTTGCATTACAAAAAAAAAAAAAAAATTTGACAACATAGGTGTAACATTTATTATATACATTTATATTTGATAACAATTTTCCAAAAAATTGCCAATTAAAAATATATTTAAGATGTAATATCTTGAATAGTGCTGGGTGGTCTCTCTAATTTATGAAATAAAGAAAACGAATTTAGTATTTAGGCTTTTAATTGCATTGCATTTTTGGTTGAAATAGTAGAAGGGAGAGGGAGAAGATATACAGGGAGACCATAATTTATAGTAATAATATCTTTGTTGTTATTTGAGCAATGAAAAGTTTATAGAATATAATAAATGTAAAATGTAATTTTCTAATGATCATATGACACAGTCTATAACATTTATAAAAAAAAATCACTTATTAAAGAGTAAATTTGTGAAGGAAAACTCTGGTAAGATTTAGATGGGTAAGCTCTCCCCCCTCTATATAACCGACTAATCAAGATTAAACTAAAGTGGATATATCTTTTACTCTCCTTGTTCACTGAACATTAAAATTAAATGTGCTCAATTGCTCTTATTTATATCCGTCTAAAATGAAACATGGGAATGTGCTTAGATTGTGTGACAGACTTTAGTCAACATTAGCTTAATATTTTAAGCATTGAAAAATAATTCTATTTTTGATACAAGAACTGTTCATACATAGGAGTTAATTTTTATTTATTCTAAGAAAATTATTAACATGAAATAATCAGGTTTATTTTAGTGAATAATAAACTTTCAGAAATCTTGAGTCATTGTTGTTCTAAATACTCTTATGTTTTGTAAAAGATTCTTATCTGTTATTCACAAAAATATTCCACAACAATTAAACATTTAGCTTAATTGGTGATTTTAAAAATGTTATTTTTTCCTTTCTCTAGAGTTAGAATATAAGCTCAAGGCATCCATAATTTTTCTAGGCATTACAGATAGACAAAAAGACAGAGAAACCAACGCTTTCTTTGAAAAATATTTTATTTTGATCATGAGAGGTGCAGACATAGAGTCTGATTAAATAATCCATTTATGAAATAGTCTTTTTTAATATTAAATTGGAGAACTTTAATTTAATTTATTTATATTATCATTAATAATATTTATAGTTTTCCACATAAAGATATTTTGCAGAAAACAAACAATTAACCTGCTTATAAGACCAAAGATGTACAGCCAATGTTTAATAGAAGTTAGCACATATTATTGCCTTCTGATCTTTCTCATTTCTCCTTTATGTGATTCATTCACAGTTAAAAGTTAGATAGTCGAATTTTAAGTAAGATAAGTGTACCACTAAGTAAGAGATACATTTTACTAAATGAATTTAATTTGATCGAAGCAAACAAAACTCTTTTCAATTTTGTTTTATTAATGATTGGTAAAAGAATCTTAAATTAATACACCTGTCGACTTAAACATTTTAATTTTATTGTTTCTATGAAAAAATGCCAGAATAAACTTTCCATTTTTTTTTATGGGATAGACTTTCCATAATGTTTTAAGTAAAATTTAATGCCAATTACAAACCGAAAAAAAAAAAATAGATTCAATGTTTCTCATTGATAACAAAGATTAAAAATAGTAGTAGTTACACAATGAATTAATGAAATACATCTGAATGGTTTATATAAAAAGTAGTTAATTTATTTATTTTATAACTTTATTACTGTAACTATTAAATCATTTAATGGTAAGCATGACTTATTTTACTTAAAAAAAGATGATTAATCAATAATTATGTTATTTAGGCACATAGAATAAGAATTTGGGTTGTAGAATATTATTCCCTCCTTCACTTATTCCCAAAGCTGAAAAAATTTAAACGAAAACCCCCCAAAATGTTATATTTTGTACAATTAATCTTACATATACTAATATGTAATGTTTTTATTCAAAACAATAATGTTAAAAATAGAATGAATGACATTTATAAATAAAATTTTCGGATCACTGTTTTTATAAAAAAAAAAACATTTCATCTAATTGTGCTAATAATTCAATACTTAATTAATGCTTGATTATCGACTTGTATTTATATCCACTCATATTTCGAGTTAGTTACACAGATAATCTTCCAACCATATATGTGACTGTATTTGTAGAACATTGGATAACAGAAGATAAAGTTTATTATTTATCATTTTATATTATATCAGTGTATAGCCTGAAGATTACAATGTAGTCCAAATAGACCAAATATAGAGATTTAACAAGAAGTTTATTTAATTAATCAGAAGATCCAGTAGTGGCTGTGAAAATATTTCATGGGAGGAAAATTAGAACTCTGTGTAAGCAAATAGTCTAGAGCACCTGTTTCTACATATTGTCTAGCAGACTTACATAACTCCAAAGTCTAGACTTTCATTAGGAATTCCTAGACTTTGGTTAGCGGCTTACAACTTTTTCTAGAACAGACTCTTTTTGTCCCATGGACTACATAGACAGCGGTCTGAATTCAGTTCTATTTTGAAGTTTGTTTAAGATAATTCCAATGGATGTGTTAGTTTTCATTACTCAGACTTTGCTTGAAGTTTTACCACACAAGACTGTAGACACATTAAGTGGCTTTATCAATCATAATACTAATCTCTCACTTACTCTATTTATTAATTATTTATAGCCCATAGTATCGGTGACTCTCGGCATAAGAATACGTTTGTGTAGCTCCCCTTCATCGAATTATTTATGTACGCTGTTGGAAGTGTTATGCGCTGAAAATTTACAGATACCGACATTTAATTACGCTCGACAGGTGTGTGAAGTTTGATAGAGTTACGTCGCCGACGTCACCCACAATTCTGTGAGTAAAGATAAAAGTTTTTTCAATAGCAAGCCCCAAGCGGGCTTAGACTTGTCTGTCTTATCTGCCCTCACTAAGGCCACTGTCTAAATACAGGGATTTCGAGGTTTGGTAGATTTTTTTTCCCTAATTAATGCCGTATGATGGGAGGTAGTTACTACCATCAAGTTACATCCAGCGGAGCTAAAGGCAAGCAAAGGGCTGGACCTATGCCACCTCCAAAGGGGATACTGGTCAGCGACCAGTATCCCCACCTAGCGAAATAATACTCAACCAACCCACCCCAGCAACTCACAGGGCGTAACCTCCCATTCATCCACCAGCGCCCCCCCCCATCCCAGTCTGCGGACCAGAATACACATTTAGAAGAGGGCACACCAAGTGCCAAGAGTCAAGATTCGCCACTCACAACCCCGTCCAAGTTCTTCAGGACGTGGAAGGTGAAAATATGGATTCTGATTCAGCCTTCGAATGTTATTCGACCACCGCCTACATTTAATTATTTTCAAAACCTCACCAAAATCAGCCCTTCCTCTCCTACTTATTGGCCCTCTGGCGTGAACCGCCTTCCTGATATCCTAGACTTCTTCATTTACAAATTCTTACTCCTTTTCGTCATTCCGCTTCGAACTTAAACGAGCTCTCTTCTGACCACAACCCAGTTCTCCTAACGTTATCCTTGACTCTCAATATATATATATAACTTCCTCCCTCATTAATGGCCCAGTCGACTGAATGAACTAGATTACACTGTATATTCCTTTACCACAAACGTTCAGCAATGCATGACTAATCTCAAACCAAAATTTACCAAATAATCAATTTGGGGATTTAATCACCGGCTAATTCTTCCGTAATCTTCCCAAAAAGGCAATTGTATTCTTGACCTACATTTATAATTGCATATTCCAAACTTCCCTCTTTCTTCCCCTCTGGAAATATTCTGATGTAATACTATTTCCCAAACCTGGAAAACCGCCACATAACCCCACATCCTACCGACCTATAAGTCCCCTTATAGGTAAAAAGGTTTTGAAAAAATACTGTTATAACGAATGATGCATTGAACCCTTCAATATCCTGCTGCAAGAGGTCGTAGACTACATTTCCTCTTCCCTTGAACGCAAAAAGTACTGCCCATGAGCTTTTTTTGATGTTTCTCAAGCATTCGAAAGAGTCTGATCGAAAACAGTGATCTTTTCTTTAAACTGAAATCCATACTTCCCAATAACATTTACCTAATCCTTGGGCCTTACTTATCCAACCGTCTCTTTAGGGTGCGGCAAGGATTGGATTATTCTGATTTCTACCAAGTGGAAGTGGGAGTTCCTCAAGGTAGGGTGCATGGGCCTATCCTTTTCATCCTATATACTGTTGACATCCATACCCGCCCAAGTACCCTCTTAGCTCTATTTGCAGACGACAGGGCTATCCTATCCTCCCATCCCGATCCTAAAACTGCTTCTAAAAACCTACAAGAGCTTTTAATGAATCGTTCGGTAAATAGAGAATAAAACCAATGAAGCAAAATTCTATCAAGTTAATTCCCAATTGCAGGGCAAAAATAATTTCCTGTATTGGAACAAGTCTGTATGAGAACATGCTATTCCCTTGAATCTACAGATGAACTACCATTTTTTCTTCCCGTGCGGTGATTATAGTTCAAGTTTCGGTAGTCTATATAAATGTAATTAGGTATTTGATTACAAGTTAATTTTATACGTAACGCTTATCAAGATACACATACACGCACTTTTATTTTTTTTAAATCTCTGCAACTAATTGAGGTCCTCAGTCACGGGAGTGCCCTTATGGGGCTATTTTATATTATTAATCGACTATCGTTGTATCGGATATAATAATCGACTTGATAAATAAAGTTATATCTTCCCGATGTGAATGAATCAAAAATCTATTAGCAACTGTGCAATCTAATATATCTGTGTAAATTAAAAGTATCTGTGAGCATAATTTAGATCTCTGTAATACATAAATTTAACAGAGGTAAATAGATCGGGGCTAAAATCCAGATAACGCTAGGTCTTCATGGCGGACCGGGCTTAGAGCAAGTGTTCATGTGCTGCTAAATGATATTTCACTCCTTAGAGTGTGAAAAGTATATTTCTTTACTTAATGGCAAAATATTATTCATTGGATTAGGATTGAGTGACAATACGAAATAAAAAAATAAAAAAATAGAAGGTCCGCTTAAAAGATCTTTAAAAAAAAGGCAGCTTTATTCGGGTGTTTTTCATCACGGTTTAACAGTCACGCATTGGAATGAAATGATGCTCGACTTAAGCGAGGGACATTTGCTTCGAAAGGGACACTTTTATTTTTGCTTAATTGTTCGAAGCCATTGTGGTACCGAGTCATATTATGCGGCTCAGGGGATGTCTCGCTAATGGGAACGGGCAACAAAAGGGAGGACTATAGATAAACGACCTGAATGTAATGGCGAGAACCCCAATAAAAGAGTCTGTAGAAAAATAAAATGAAAAGAGAGGGCGAAAGAAGCCCAGGAACTAATGGCCCCGGTGGCGGTTGTGATTTGTGAATAAAGTCGCTAATGAATGAACTTACTGATTGGCTTGAGGGTTAAGTGCGCGCGTCTTTCGCAACGAATGTATTTACCACTCGAACAAAACTCTTGGAAATTAAGGGGGGGGGGATGGAAAAATGGCTGTAAGCCGAGTTATGTTAGCTACATTATTATCTGTATGTTTTTGAAAAAGGACAACATTTATGACAATGCCTTGGAAACTATCAATTAGGAATTTTAGGAAATCGTATTAAAATCTTCATTATAAATTACAAATGTCATTAGTAAAATGTGTTTACTAAACGTAATGAACATATATGTTTCCAAAATTTAGTAATGAATGATGTTATCTTTACAAATGTAAATGACAATTATTTTAAAGAAATTTTAGGAACTGTGCATTTTTTCCCATATGTTTCTTAGGTGTTCCTTGACACATTGATGCTAAAAGAGGGCATTAGAGCATTTATAAATTTATGACATGTTTCTCTCTGCTGTTCCAGTGAAATTGTACTTTTATTGATGTTTTTCAATTTTGATTTTTTATACTGTTATTCTTCATTCTGTTTGTTGTGCAGATTTTTTGTGATACGTACCAAAATTATTCTTTTTTTTAGCACTTTTCTTGGCGAAAACTAAGTTAGTGAGTTGTCAGCAGTCACTCGTCTGATACTTATTCTATTCGCATACAATGTAGTCTCTTTTTAACTCTCATACCTTCTATTATCCGTCTTCATTGGTTTCTGCAAACCATCTTCTGTTGGCGAGCACTTTCGGACATTGTCCATCTTCTGGCGGAATACATACGTTCACTGTCACGGTCTGTATTCAACTTGACTTCAAAGTTGAATACAGACCGTGACAGTGAACGTATGTATTCGGCCACGAGGATGGACTATGTCCGAAAGCGCTCGCCAACAGAAGATGGTTTGCAGCAAATTCTGTAATCCGTCTTCATTGCAGAAACCAATGAAGACGGATTACAGAAGGTATGCTAGTTCTATATTCATTGGTGGTAGAAATAACCCTTTAGATTATTTAGTCTCTCTTTAATTTACATTCAATGAAGCTCTAGGAATCGTTCTGCCTTTTATAGAATCCTTCAAAGAGCCCGTAATCTTCGTGACTTATTTCAGCGCTGAAAAGAACGGGGAAGAATGACTCTGCTGAACTACTTAAGACTAATTACGACTGTACCGCTCTTCGCCACGAATCCTGTAATAGCTCATCGAAGTATTGAGATGATGGCTATGATGAGCTAATTTATCTCCATGATTAAGACTAATTTGTTTAGGATGACTAGCCTAATCGTTGGAATGATTAATAATTGATTTTTCAATAAATAATTAATTAAATAAAACGAATTAGTAATTCGTTAAATAACGAATTTATTAAAAATTCTAATTGTTATCTAGCTCTTAAGCCCCTTCTCTCTCGTCTGGAGTGAATTAAAAATTTGATCCAGCAGTTCGCAAAAGGAAGCTTAAAGAAAGAATTTGGCTCAATTATATCAAAATTGTGGACGCTAGAGAGCGTATTATATACATATACACAAATATAAAAGAATGTCCTGTAAAGGATCGGTAAAGATCTGTTGAAAATTTGTCAAAAGACGTATGTAAACCTTACGTCTTTGCGAAACTAAGATGGTTGTAATTTGGCTGATCGAGGTGGCATAAACAGGTAGTAACGTAATAGGAGAAGAAAATTGAAAAAAAAAAATGTAAACACACACCCACACACACACGCACGCACGCACGCACGAACGCACGCACGCACGCACACACACGCACACACACAAAGTTTATGTATATAAGTATATATATATATATACAATATATACAAATCCTTCTACTCTACGTAAACCGTTGGATGAATCCGTAAATATATGAAATTGGCGGAAAATATAGGGATAAATAAAAGAACATAAAACTTATAATTATAATATCTTCGTAATTATTAGTTTTACGGAAAAAAAAAAATAGATGAAAGAATCATAGTGGTCCGGTAGTTAAGGCATTGTAGTCGTAAGCCGAACTTCCCTGATTCAATACTCACAGCGCACAGTTGGTTTTTTTTCTTGTGCGTTTCTGATTGTAATGACCCAGTTGATTCATATTGCGCCCCTGAGAGCTCCCAGCTCTAATTGGTCACATACCTCTTGTGTACCGCAGGTCAGGGATTAACACTCCCTCAACTTGTACTCCCCTTGGATCATTATGGCCTGTTATGGGGTCATTTATTATTATTTTTATTTTTTTTCTCTTCTCTTTAACACCACTATTNTTGCACTAAAAATTTCTTAAAATTTACGTGGGATTAAATACCACAAAAAAAGTAATATTTATAAAATTAATATTTCCTATAAAATTTACAAGATTACGTATATCGAAGAAAACCCTTTAAGAATGTAACTACAAAGGCGTTCTGTCTTTCAATACTCTTTCCTCCCGGTCAGTTTCAAGTCAGCTGAAACTGCCTTGCTTTCATATTTTAATCACATATGTCTATAAAAATGATACAGAATAAGCAAAGGCTAGGTTGCTAAAATGTTTAGTGGTTGTCTCAACTATTCTTTAAAATAGTTTTAAAAGGTTTTTACCAGCGACTTAGGGCTTAGTTTCAAGTTTGTCCGGGAGCATGCGTAATGAAGCTATGTAATCCCAAAGAACCGGAAACAAATACATACCTATTTGTAGCTCGTTCTCAGGATACTGACCGATGACTGATTTATATTTCTTATATATACTGATATATATATAT
>KZ807876.1:87385-98529 GCA_000696205.2 Oncopeltus fasciatus | reverse complement strand
AACACCATGTATATATATATAATATTGAAAAAAATGGAGAAATAATTTTGGAACATATGATATTATTCTGAGGATTTAGGATTGGAAGGAATGTAAGGAATGTATGTTGGAAGGAATACGATGGAAATCAGAAGGTTCCCAGAGTTCTGCACCGTAAGTGCAGATCATTTTTTTCTAAAGTCTTGCAAATAGTCAGTTTTTTTTTGTTTCTTTTAATTTATCTATTTTTTTATTATTTTCTTTATTAAATTATTTTTTTAGCATTGTAAGCTGTGCGGCATGTTTTTAAGTCTTTAATAATCCGTAGCGTCTATTGAGTTTTTATATTTTTTTGTAAGTCGTGAGTCAAGATGGAACTCAAGTTAGTAGGCAGAATCCGACAGATGATGGTATGATATTAAACGTAATAATGTGAGGAGACTCTTTCCAAAGTTAGAAATTTACTTGAACGCATTTTTGAATTGCTGCATCACTGCCGAACTGCGACGAAGTGGTTTTGCAAGGTAATGGAAACGGTTTACGGATCAGGAGGGGAAGAGAGGTTCATAAAGAAAGAAATCCAGGAGCGGATATTTGGATGGGTGGAGATGTCCGCAGTGAAAGAATGAAAAGGATAGGTCCGAGCACACTGCTCTGTGGAAAACCCGCTTTCACAGGGTAGGGATCAGTATTGATCTGACCCTTGACGGACCCTAAAGAAGGAAAGAAAGAAGCGGAAAAAAGTTAAGACATAAGGATAAGGTGTGCAGTGGCTGATATTATGGATTTAAGTTTGCATAAAGAACTATTGTTCAATGCTCTGTCAAATGCTTGAGTACGGCTAAGAATGCACCAGGAAAGTAATAAATTTTGCTCAAGGAAAGAGGAGATGAAATTAACAACGTGAAATATCTGCTGAACAGTAGATTGCTTGTATCGGAAGCCACACTGATGATTAGGAAGGACATTAAGGGAATTTACGATGGACATCAATCTTCTTCAGAGAACGTTCGTGCTCGAAGACCTTGGACAGTTAAGGAAGAAGACTGATCGTGCGGTAGAATTATGCACTATAGATAGGTTTACCAGGTTTTGGAAACAGAACTATTTTCAGAGGATTGGAAAATGAATAGTTCGAAAGACACAATTATAAAGGTGCTTTTTTGGGGTAGATTTCCGAGTATTAGTCCTATGAATTCAAATGTTTCTGTCAGCATAAACAAATGTTTCAATATCCCTTCAACTCAGGAAGGGTAAAGAAGCTTAATAAGTAGACATAGGTAGTTGTGTGTCTGTGACTCCTCAAATGCATCTTTGTGGTGCTGAGCAAACATTTGGGCTTTGTCTTTGTTAAAGAAGGAGTACGGTGGTCTGGGTGGTTGTGTAACGCCTAAGGTCTCGGGTTCAATGTCCACAGCGAACCGTAAGTTTTTTCTTCCGGTGCTTCTGTTTGCAATGTCCCAGAGAATTCCTGGTGTGCTACTAAAGAACACAAGTGAGTAGGTACCATTCTTCTTTGAATGGGAAAAAATCAGGCGGCCAGAACGGTGTACTGGCCACAAGCCTAGTATGTCTCATGTCGAGAATATATCCTTATCATATATGTCCCTAATGGGCCCATATGGTCTGTCGCGGGACTGTTTTTTTTTCTTTGTGGGAGGAAGCCGTGGAGCAACCTCTTCGACGTAAGATGGTTGAAGGTTCCCTGTGCTTCAAAATTCAGCGAGTGGCAGACCAGAAGGATTTTTCCGCAACATAGATGGTAGGAAGATAGGCATTATATACCTTATTTCGTAATACACCTTCGTAATGTTTTACGAGAGGGGATGCAAGATCCCAAGAAGTTAAAACAAAATTTTGTGCTTCGCATTTAGCCGTGAAGTTTTTAACTGAACCGGGGGGAGGGAGGCTCTTATGTGAATTTAAAGTGATGCCAGATAAATTGGGTTTCAAGTTAGCCTCCATAAGGCACTGCTGAATTTAAAAGGTGAAGAACTGTATGCTTTCATGCAGCTTCAGAGGTCTTCAAGGTAATTCTAAAGGCATAAAATGACCTTAGTAGTTGATATGCAAAAAAAAAAAAAAATTAATATGTAAGACGTAAATTATGTTTTAAAAATGTTTCTGGTTTAATTTGGAAATTGGACAAGGGCTATTTTTTTTCATTAGTCATTGAAACTATATGTAGCCATCTCGGCACTAGAAATATATAAATTAAATTTATTGAGTTTTTCTTATATGAAAGTCCTCAACACAAGGAATGATATCTTTATAAATATTTTATTTGGTTGTGGTTTTTTATCCCCCGTAAATTTTAAACAATTAATGAGAGGGAATAGAATAAAAAAATCTATCTGTCCCAACCAGGAATCGAACCTGGATCTCCTGCTATCCAGGCCGGTGCACTTACTCACCGGCCCGGATAGCAGGAGATCCAGGTTCGATTCCTGGCTGGGACAGATAGATTTTTTTATTCTATTCCCTCTCATTAATTGTTTAAGGAATGATATATTGTAGGCGTACTTTTTAGGGGACTTAAGTCGTTGAAAAGAGGTAGTAGAAATATTCTTCTTCCCGATGAATAATGACTGGGAGAGTGAAATAAAACGTTAATAATTTGTTATATATTTTATCCAACTAACATTTTATTTAAATGCTTGGGCTGGGAGGGTATTCTACAGGGATATTAGTGAGGCGCATTACTTTGAGAAGTATGCAAATCATGTTATGTCTGAATAGGAATTCTAATTATCTTCGTCATTCTGTTTATTATTCTGTGGAGCGCTTCTCTCTGGCGGGCCGTGAAATTCTCACAAGAAAAAGTCCTCTCGGAGGAACTATTATTCTGGACACAAAGAGGAGTCCGTAGAGTTTGCACTGAGAACTAACTGAACAAAACGCAACATTTGCATAGCCAGCCATTCATGTTTGCTGAATGCTGCTAAGATCATGTGGCTCACACGAGAATTATAGAAGAAGGCTATTGAATGAATTCCAAAGGACTTCTTCGTTCAATAGAAGACGGTTAGGATCTTTAGAATTCGGCGACTGGAGTTATTGACAGAACTTACATTATAAACAACACTATTAAGTCCTTATTTAATTGTTTTTTTTTGTTATATTTTTGCAATCAAAGAATTTATGAGTTTACCTTTTCTTCTTCCGGGTTGGACCGTGTCAAGTTGTTGATAGTTGCCGAGCTTTCGCACATCATGTGATGGCTTCTTCAGGGCTGAGTAGAGAATGAGAGCTGATTTTTAAATCCAGGTGGTATATAAACACCATGTTTTATTCACACACTTTACTCAGCCCTGAAGAAGCCATCACATGATGTGCGAAATCTCGGCAACTATCAACAACTTGACACGGTCCAACCCGGAAGAAGAAAAGGTAAATACATCTCACGACCATCGAAGCCTACTTGAACAAATTTATGAGTTGTTAAATTTTATGAAGACCTACTTTAAATTCAGTTTAATACATGTCCATAGTGTTTGCCCTATTTCAGCCAGAGCGAAATCTTTTTACGTAGAATACTTCATTATTATTAATATTATAAGTATATATATATATCTTCTTCAGTAACTCATATATGTGTACTTTTATGCCCTTGGACATCTGAATAAATATAGCAAATGGGATTATTCTCTTGAAAGATTTTTTCGATATTTTCTCCTATCATATGGGGAATGATGTCAATTGCATTGATATAAAATAATCTCAATTGTATTAACTTTCTAGAGTTCACTATTTTTTATAAAGAGTTACGATATATATACTATATATTTGAGCAACTTCATACAGTCTTTAGTTCGTTAGGAAGGGAAGACCGTAGGTAGATCGAATTGAGAAATAAATAATATTTGTGAATTTCTAAAGTCATAATAAAAATTTGTATACCATAGTTTATTAAATATTATTTTTCAATGAAATGTAAAACTTTGTAAGAAGAAAATACATTTTTAAGTTTATATTTAAAAATGTTGAAGATTCCCCTTCATCCACCTTTAATAAACATGAAACTTCACTTGAAGATTGTTTCTCTTTAACTATTTTTAGTGGAAGGGAGCAGAATAAAAAATCTAACTGTCCCAGCCAGGACTTCTGTTCCCTTGCACTAAAAATTGTTAAAATGTACGTGGGATTATATACCACAAAAAATAATATTTATAAAATTAAAAATTTAAAAAGTAAATAACGAGAGTCATTTAAACAGTTTGACAATGTCCGCTCCTCCGAACAAAAGACGATAAGTAACTAACCTCGACCAACTAACTCGATAAGATAAGTGTCTAACCTCGACCTCGGAGGTTAGACTCTCGACACTAGTGCAGGGAATTTAATAACTTATCAAACTTGTTTCGGTAGCATAAGTGGAAAATGAACCGGCCGGGATAGCAGGAGATCCAGGTTCGTGTCCTGGTACAGTTAGATATTTTATACTGTTCCCTTGCACAAAAAATTATTAAAATTTACGTGGGATTATATACCACAAAAAATAATATCTATTAAGTGTTAAATATAACTTTCGATTATGATATACATAAATACAATTAAAAATATATATTCATTTAAATAGAGATTTTTTGATCGTAGTGATTATTAGTAGATTTTTTTTGGTTTGGGTTCGGTCAAGATAGATCCAAAAAATACATAATAATAATTTTTTTTTACTACTTTCTCTAAAACAAGCAGCTATAAGGGCTCCTAAAAGAAAGACTGCAACCCTTGAGGCGGAGATGAGGGGGTAAGCTATGTCCTCCAGTTGTTCCAGCTNATATATTGCCAAAATTTTGTATTTTTCTCGACAGCCTTGGATAAATTGGTTTTTGGCTATTGCCCAGCTATAAATTAATTCAGTTTGCTCATTTTCTTTTTCAGAGGATTTAGTCAACCGTTACCGTTCTTATCTCCTTAATTTTTCCAAATTCGTTGTTAGGAGAACATGTTAAATGTTCAAACACACATTCACATACTAAAACGTGTCAACGTATTCAGGAAATTTTTGGCTCGTTACCATATGTTCTTTACATTTTGTATGTGAGTGGAGTTAAAAAAGTAATTACTCAAGATCTGTTAAGCTAACACTAACTCATCATGATCAAAGATAAAATGAGAAATAATGATTAACATTTTTTTTTCATATTTTAAATGGTTTTAAATATTAATTTTTTTTTTGTATTTTACAATTACAACTATAATAGTAAATATTTTTAAATTCGATTTTCCAAAATTTGTATTGAAGGTAGTAAAAACGTCGGATTTGGATTTTAAATTTTGTTGTTATTAGAGCGCTTGAAGGATACAGGCAGAAAGATATATCCTACACAAATTATTTTTGATAGGTTACATTTCGAGTTTCTCTAATGCAGGGTCAGTGTGAAATGTTTTAAATGATTTTTTATTTTTATTTATCTTTTGAATGACTTTGCCGTACTCCTTGAGGGATCATTGTTTATAATTTTCTTTTACATTCTTGTTCTAATATCCCTATTATAAAAGGCATTTAAAATATAATTGTTTTTGAACTTGTAACTTGTTTTAGTTACGCCGAGGCAATGAAAACTTTGATCTTGTAAATACTTTTGGAATATTCAGACAGATATTTCATATTCTTCTAATTTTAATCAATATAATTAATTCAATTATCGTAATACATGATAAAAGCCCCTTAAAAAATAAGGGGCTTTTCTTACTCTAAATGTAAATATACATAATATAAAACTGCTGCAAGAATTTAAATTACCTGAATTAATTGCAGTTAATATCTTGGGCAGGAATGTATGACAGACAACTAATAATAATTTTCATCTGTATTTATCTGTGACATACGTCACTGTCTACGGATTTACTCCCGTGACACATAGTGTCTCGTTCAGGGATGATTAGTTCAGCCATTAATTGTTGCATGTCCTTGGTCGGACCTCTCCTATCACTGTGTTAGTCCAAGGTGATCTGCGACTACTCTGGCTTTAGCCACTTGACTGAACCCCCTACTTCTACACCACTCCTCTGTGACTGGAATCCTCCTTGAATCCATTTTGTGTGTAGTGATGCACTTCGATTACACTGCCTCTATGAATGTCTATCCTACATCTCGCACTCTGATAATGAGAGCCCCATGTAATTCTAACAATGGCTGAAACTAAAGTTACACTCACAAAGAGTATAATTGATTGTGATTTCTTTCACTTACTGGCTAGATGCTGCAACCTATTCATTGTTTCCATTTTTTTTAAAACTTAAAATGGAAGTACACACTAGTAGTGTGTGGTCAGGCTCATCCATAATTTTGAACAAGTAAATTTTTCCAATCCATTTTTTAGCAGCTTTGTCTTCTTAAGTATAATGGTCACACCCTGGATGTTTTTTTTTCAAAACTGCTCGGAAATCTTCTTTGATGATCCACATTAAAAAAAAAAAATGGATTACAACTTCTTTAAAATATATTAATCACAATAGATAAGGCGTAATAACCTAGCTGGTGATCGCCCAAGAACTTGATCCTAATCCTAATCCGCCATAGTAAATTCTTCGGCATAATTCTTGTAAAATACGCCAAGATATCCTTTAGTCACCAGGGGAATTTTCGGATAGGTTTTCTTTTATTTATCCCAAGGAACTATAAAACTGCAAATTTTATTAACATAAAATCGTACAATTTTGTCTCCTATAATTATTTCCATACTGGTGACCTGAGGTTTGGTGTTGGTGTTTACTTTAGATCCGACAGTCAAAAGGTACTCACTAATAAATTCTTCTTTCTCATAAATTCTTCATAAATTCCTCATAAATTCTTCTTCTTCATCATAAATTCTTCTTCCTCGTAAATTCTTCATAAATTCTTCTTCCTCATAAATTCTTCTTCTCATAAATTCTTCATAAATTCATAAATTCCTCATAAATTCTTCTTCATAAATTCTTCTTCTAAAAAAATCATAAAATTCTTATGAGGAATTTATGATTTTTTTTTAGAAGAATTTAAGAGGAAGAAGAATTTATGAAGAAGAAGAAGAATTTATGAGGAATTTATGAAGAATTTATGAAGAAGAAGAATTTATGAGTGAGTACCTTTTGACTAGCGGATCTCATTAATGTGAGGAATTTCCAGCATTAAGGAACAAAACAGCACCATGGTGGCTGCAGTACTCCATCAGAGGGGTCATTACTTTAGTACGCCTTTTGTTGAAATAATAAGAATTAAAGAATAATTTTGAGGGACTCGTCATCTTATCAGCAGGTAACATTTGTCAAGGAAATCTGGTAATCTGGCCAGTCCATTTACAAGAAAGAGATACTGAGTTTTATTTGATTATTATAAATTTTAGTTTCCTGTAAGAACAAAAGGAATTCATTTATTTCGTAATGAATATATATGAATAAGTAATATATGTTGCCAACATCCCTATATTTCAGGTAATATTTGCCAATCGGTATTAGCGACAGCTGCGGCGATAGCACACCCAATCGCCACTAAAATACGGAATTCGTTAAAAAAAGTACGATTAAAAGAACACAACTACGTCATAGGCATAGTCGTGCGAGAAAAGGGAAAATAATCTTTCCTTTTGACCCGCACAACTTATCTGCCGATCGGGCTTAGGTCAAAGCGTTTCGAAGCGCAACACAATAATTGAAGAATGCTTTTAAAACCACGAGTAATTTTGGTTAATAAACATTAAATAAAACATCACTTTTGTAATAAATGCAAGTAATTGGAAAACTTTTGCTCCCCATTCATAAAAAAGTGACTGGGTAAATCACGTAAAAAAACAAAAAAAACAAAAACATTTCAAAAATAGTTGGAGAAACGGGAACCGCTCCATCCACTAAATTCTAAACATTTGAAATGAATTTTTCTTAAATATCGCTATAAATATAATACGTTAGATATATCATAGCAAAAATATTTCTCAGAATATTTACTGTTCATGAAGTAAATATTGACGAGTTTGTAAAATACCCTTCCTCAACACACACCTTCCTTTCTCAATCAATAATTAGCAAAAACTGGTAATTAGAAACTAAAATTTAATTTAATTTTGTAAAAATCCTAGATGTTTTGATTTAACAGCATATGATATATATNCTTTCTTCCAAGAATCCTAATGAATATAAACTTTAAAATAAAATAGATTGTTACGAACTTAAGAACATTTTTTATAATAAAAAATATTAAAAATCCCTGTAGAAAATAATATAAAAATAATAATGAAAGGTTATAATTATAAACCAAACTTAGCCGATCCTGGAAGAAAATTTAAGATTTAAAAATTAATCTTTCGTTGGCTTTTTAGAAATTATTAAAATCTTTTGAATGAGAAAAGAATGTTTTAGTAAAATATTCTCCTATTCTATTTGAAATTTTGCCTTAATAACTTTGCAAAAAAAAAGAAAAATTCCATCTCCCTAGACCTTTAATTATTAATAACTTGGATTAAAATTTGTTTTTTGTAGTTCTCCTCTTAGCAACAATTTTCTAACTGAATAAAATATATTTCAGCATGCTTTTTTAAAACGGTTCGTGTTCACAAACTCACAAATTTACTTTTGACTAAAAGGATGCATCAGATATACTCATTTTACTTGCGCCTGGAATCTATTTGATTCACTCCCGTTGGGCAGGTAGATTGTGCGGGACAAATGTAAAGGCGCTTTATCATGTATTCAATTATGCTAAATATTTTATTTCTGATTTCCCATATTTTAGTTTTCATATTTATCCATTTGATAACAACCCCTAAGTCAACTTCATGATATTTGGATGTGGTATATTTTATACTTATATAGTCTTTCCATATTTTTATACCCTTTTACGTAGTCATTTATATGTTTTCCTGAAAATTTTTGTCTGTTTTAAAAAAACTAATTGTTTATTTTTATCCCTTCTCATAACATTCTAATAGTACTAACAGAAATAAGAACACTTAAAATTTAATTTACCATTTCATCTTCCGGGTTGGACCGAGTCAAATTGTTCTTTTTTGCCGAGCTTTCGCACATCATGTGATGGCTTCTTCAGGGCTGAAAAGAGAATGAGAGTTGTAAAGAGAGATTTTTTAAAAATCCAGATGGTATATATTTACCATGTTTTATACACCAGGTGGTGTATAATCCCGGCGCGGTCTTTATTTATTTATTTATATTTACCACCTGGTGT
Source organism: Oncopeltus fasciatus (assembly GCA_000696205.2). Taxonomy (NCBI): domain Eukaryota; kingdom Metazoa; phylum Arthropoda; class Insecta; order Hemiptera; family Lygaeidae; genus Oncopeltus; species Oncopeltus fasciatus. The sequence continues at coordinate 89,390 of KZ807876.1, read as the reverse complement.
ATAAAACATGGTAAATATATACCATCTGGATTTTTAAAAAATCTCTCTTTACAACTCTCATTCTCTTTTCAGCCCTGAAGAAGCCATCACATGATGTGCGAAAGCTCGGCAAAAAAGAACAATTTGACTCGGTCCAACCCGGAAGATGAAATGGTAAATACATCTGACGACCGACGAAGCCTACGTGAACAACTTAAAATTTAAGACGAAATGTGGGAGAATATTGAAAATTGAAAAAAATTGTTTTTATTATCAAACGACTACCCCAACAACCTTTTCAACCGTTAAGGAACCATATGAATTCTAACTTCTAAATTATAAACTTGTCCTATAATATTAGGATTTATGGTATTCATAGTATTAGTTGTTTTATTCTTTGTTCGTACAAGTACACGTCGGTCCATTGTTTCCGTGCGCGCTAACTTCGCGTAACCCATGTTGCCCACTAGCTTTTGAAGAGCATACTGCAAATAATCACATCGAAACTAATTCATTAGTTTTATTGTCCTTTCCAAAAGTTCATGAATATAATCATTGTTCATTACAGTCCTGATTATTACTAAAGAAAAATGATTTTTCATCTAAACAGTTATAATGTAACGGGAAGAAGAAAATATCTCCAAATTACATGTCTCCCTTGAGTCATCAATCCCACGAGGAGCAGTGTGAATGTTTGTTGCTGTCCTGAGACTATATTAGGACCCATGGAATCAATATTCCCTAAGTCATTGAGCTAATCAGTTATCCAGTAAGCTGCCTCAATCCCCTCTTGCGAGGCACAGTGTCTTTTGTAAAACTTAAGAAGAAAGTTAGTTAGCAAGACTTTAATACTAGAAGTATCTTGCCAGCAGCAAATATATTATATATACATATATATTATTACAGATAGACATTTCTCAAATTGCGATAAGTACATTTGGTGCAAATTTTTTTGAAATTATAAATAACAAAATAGTTTGCTAACGATAAAAAAACTCGAGAAAAAAAAATTGGATTTAACAATACATACATGTATTATAGATTGCTAGAAAAATTATTGTCTGTTATAATTTAAATTTGTTTACTTATATTAGGTTAATTAAATCGTCAAAGAATTGGATTCATAACAATGTTTTACATTAAAGCTGGGAAGAGTGAGAGAGGGTGAGGGGATAGATAAAGAGAGAGAAAGGAAGAGAGAGAGAGAGTGAGAGAGTAGTGTAATGTACAGTTATTTTATTTCTTATGTTACTAAATATTAATTTCAAAGATGATAATGCCTCTTCAATGTATGCCTCTCAACCAGTTAGTAACTTACTATAAATAACGTAAATAGTTTTGCCCATCATCAGCTTCAAGCAACTACTACCTACTAGCGAATTGCTAAACTCCCAGACCGACTAACAGATTGCTGTAAACTCAGAATATATTATCAGACGGGGACGATGAAAAAAGCGGAGTCTTTTGTTGTCTATTTTGTCTATTGTTGGACCTTTCTTTTTCGAATTTATATAAATGATCCAATCAAACTTAATTTACCCTTCTTAGTTTACTGGGATTATGACACAAAGTTATAAAAAGCTTTAAAAAAAAAAGCGATATCTATAAAATACTTCCAATTAGAGATTCAACCATAGTGTAATCGACTCATCAATATCAGCTTCGTTTTTTAAAATAAGTAAAAATAATCAACCTCTTGATGTAACATCAAAAAGCTTTTGGGCATTGAGTCAATATCAATCTTGATAATGACGAACTTACTCCTTATGTTCCCCCATGAAATTTGCTGAACCAAATTTTTTTAGAATTCTAAAACTAAATATATTTTTTGGTAAATATAATTGTGATTATTGTACTGTATTGCATATCCTGCTCCGACTATTCTAACCAGGTTTTATATCACTATAAACTTTTAAAGCGAGCAATTTGATTGAAAAGGTTTAGATTTCATGTTGTCTTTTATTTTATGGATTTTACTTTACTCCACTGGCCATACATACGTACATACATATTACATATATATATA
>KZ807876.1:76056-87363 GCA_000696205.2 Oncopeltus fasciatus | reverse complement strand
ATATAATATTTTTATTTTATTTAAAAAGGTAATTTAGTCTCTTTACAGGTAAATAATTCGTTAAATCATTACTTATTTAATAAAGTATTCTATATGGAAGTAGGAATATTGATTCGCTTCAACGACAGGTTTCTGAATTCCCCATGTAGGCATCCATGGTTTCACCGATTTCTCGCGATAGGGCTAGCCCGGCCACAGAGACGGAAGGACAAGTGATGGGGTTTGACTGAGGGGGGACCACAACCCCTCCCCCTCGGGGGCCGAATTTCGGAAACTTGTTGCTTGCCGCGCATGACCCGGCATTCAGTGTGCCCCCAGCCGCTGGACCGATCGTACTAGAGAGGTCATCTTCCCCGGACCGCTGACCACGTCAGGTACGAATAATGAAAACCATAGAAATGTCTCAGGGTACTTTTATTATTCCAAAATAAAAATATTATAAAATGTTTCACTTTAAAAACTGACTATTTTCCAGTTTTATTTTCAAGTATAGTAAACCTTTGCAATAATTCTTAACCAAAAAAGTAATTAACTACTTTACATTATTATTGATAATAAATACAGTTACATATTTGAATTTAGCAAATTTTTGAAGGTGAAATACATAATAAATAACACTTTATTACTTTATTATTTAATATTTTGTATATATGTTGCAGATAACCTAGAACAATAGGCATATGCTATTTTCTATTACAATATTTAATTTCTACTTTAAAGACAAAATTATATCGATCGAACATTGTTTTACCAAACTGTAAATGAATTAAACTAAATAACGCCTTATTTATAAATTTGACAAAAGAAAATTGATATTCATTATATAAGCCAACAAGAGAATTTTTTTTAATAAAAATTTTCAATATCTGTAAAAAAGATACATTATTTAAAAAATTCACCGTTTTATTTGTCACGAACATTTATAAAAAAAAAATCAAAGCAAAAGTTTTTGTTATTAGAAAAATGACTTTCGAATTCTTCAAAATTAAATTAAGCAATAAAATTACTACATAACTAATAAATAAAAAGGTTTAAATAAGGATTACACATAGTTCATTCTAAGATCTAGGATCCTCATCATAACATAAAAGTTATATGCAATCCATGATAAATTATATTTAACAATATAATGATAAATATATATTTAATAATGCATTAAGTGCATGATTTTTTTTTTTGCATAAAAAGTTTACGTTTTTAGATATTAAAAAAATGAATAATTATATATTGTTGAGAGTTAATGGCTCTTTTACGTTCCAATAAATTATTTCCTTTGGCAACTTATTAATGTATTGTTTTATATATGACTTTTCATGTTATTGTGATTTTGTTTGTTTAGATTCGATTTTAATAGGGAGTTTATTATAACAAATAGTAGTAAATTTAGTTCTCTTTTATTATTACATAGATTATTATTTTAGTTGTCTTAGATTATTCTTATTAATAAAATCACCCAACAATTATATCCTAACTTTTGCGAGGCAAAATTATGTTCTTATTATTTCTGACAGAGTAAGGCAGACATTTCCCAAACATAAAAAAAAAAAGAGTAATACTAATTTCAGCATTAATAAATGGGTAATAACAATTATCAATTTACAATTTTAAAGATTTTATTGGTAAAAATTTACTTTTTCAAGCCTTACATATGAGAATATTTATTCAAGTCTAAAACAGATATCAACTATGCTAATACAATAACCAGTAATACCTTTCAGATTTATGTAGTGTTGAGTTGATTGGTTCCAAGCGTACAAATGATTAAAATCAATAGCTGAAGGCAAATTGATATAGTTTTATTTATGCCATCTGTGGTGCTCTAACACAACCCGGTCATTTCAATATGTGTGTGTGTGTGTATGTATATATATATATCCAGTCCCATTTTCCGTGGGGAAATCATTACGTGAATTTCGAAAAATTCAGTGAATACTCACCGATTCGACATTGTAGTTGCTAAAAAATATTAATTAAAATATTAATGTCTTCTTTTTTATCATGGACGCAAAAATGTATAATATAAAATACAAATAAGCTTTTTTACTACATACAATTTTTCACAAAAACATGTATTAAAGTGGATAGAAAATAATTTCGAATGTTTGGTTGGCCCTCTTATTTCTAAAATATAGAAACCCAACTCAGTATTTAGGTTCATTATTGCAAATTGTTTAACAAATTCAATTTTGGTTGAAATCTGATGAGAAGAGGGAGAAAGAGAGAGAGAGAGACAGTGAGGTGAGAGAGAGAGAGAGAGGGAGGGAGTATAGTAGAAGATCAAAATATAGAGTATAGCTATCTTCATTATAAAGATTAAATAAATAAAATATACGAAAACTTTCTGATTTATAATAGGTTTAAAATGTAATTTAAAAAAAAAATTATGCTCTATTGTATTTTTACGAAAAACCCTAATTATGGAAGATATTTACGAATATAACTGCGATGGCTGAGTACTTACTCTACTCTTTTCTTCCAACCAGAATATTTTCAGACTTAGTAATGCTTTATTTATACACATTGCTCCCTCCGGCTTACAAGATAGTTCATACATTGCTTTTATATAAGTCCATCTTAATGAACCACAAGAAATTTGCTTAGTTTACGTATGACAGAGTTTTTTAAATAAACTCTTCAATGGTAAATTTTATGCTGAACGTTTCGCGTATGTCATACTGTGTTGTATCGAAAAATAATAAAAAAATGCTAATCTTATAAATACCTGCAATCATTAATTATAATAACTTTAAAAATTAATGATAAACATAAAAGAGATAATTTAATTCCTAATAAAAAATAATTAACACTAATAAAATTAAAGGTTGATGATGTATCCTTTATTTGCTGGTTATGCTGGCCTGTGTTTCCACTACTTCATAATTAACATATCACATAGGTATGCAATTAATAGGAAAAACAGTTAATAATGTTTCATCCCCTTCAACGCTTACTAGTTTCCAAACATATCAAATTTAAATTAGCCAACTTACATAACATCCTATTAATTAGCACTAATGGGTTGGTTACTCTTTCCCGGTGCTTCGGGGTGGAAGTAGACCCTGGATTTAAGTTCCTAACTCACACGAGACAGATGAACGTTCACTCGAAGTTTGCGGATTTAACTATATTTTGATTGTGAGTTAATTTGAAATTTTCGTACTATACTTACAGTTATAGGACAGATAATAATTTTGAGTACTAATAAAATAATAATTTTGAAAAAAAAATTAAATTCCCTTTCTTTGACCAACATAAGTGCCATTATAACACACATCTCACATATATATCACATCTGTCTCATGCCATTCCATACTTCTATCATACAGAAATTATATATGTATAACCAAACTAAATCCTATATAAAGGAATGTATTAATGTACAAATAGTATTTAATTTGTTTCTTTCCTTGATATATACATACATATATATATNATTTATATCTCAAAACTTGTTTTTATTCATTTAATTTTTATTGATATCTTCTATAAAATTATAAATTTTAATTTTAAAATGCTGAACATGATTCCAGTGTAGTTTTTCTCATTTAATAATATATTTCAATACTCATTTTTTCAGTAACATACTTTTTTACTGGCAATTAATTTGGAAAGTTTTATTTTTTTTTGTTTCTGTTACGAATTATATTAAATGCTTCAAAGTTTTATTTTTGCTTTTATTTATTGGTTGTCTCTCGGGATGAACATCTTTTCATGGAATGATAGCTCCAAACGTAAAAAAAAACTGAGATGTGGTTTTTACAGAACTTTTGTAACTTAAAAAATATATCACATTTTATTATATTCAAGGCTATAACTAGGTGTGTCGATAGAATATGAATATAAAAGTATATTAGTATGAGTGTATCAATGATGCTCCGGTGCTTTCATGTAAACATATTGGTAATAGTAAAACTATCAGGAACTAAAAATACGAGCAAGGGTGTAATGGGATCTTGAGATCTTATGTTCCTACTCCTGTAGAGATACTCGCAAAATTACAGTCCTCAAATATGATAGATGTGAAACTTATTATTATTATATTAAGTGGCTCTACTCCTGTATTTGTATTGACATTCTCTACTCTAATCCGCCTGTAAGATTAGGGCTAGCTATCTTATATGAATTATTATATAAACACCAGCTCCTTTACGTTGTCATAATTACTTTCGATTTGGTCACATCATGGGAAGCTGTAGAACCCAATCACCTATATGTAACATATTCTTCCAAGGGGGCCATAATGGTGAAACGTATGAAAAACGACCCGTTTTTAGTGTTAATTGCAACAACTATGAAACTTTCAACTCTCTGTAGCCTACTTATTTCAAAGAAAAATAAATTAAAAATATAAAAGCTAGAAAAAAAATAGCACGTGTGGCTGCCATTAAGTTTATTTTGAAGTTAGTGCTCCTACATTTAGCAAACAGTTTATGATTCTAATGATACATGATGATTGTAATACAAGTAATTAGAAATATCTATCTAGACGTATCAGTATCAATTTAGACAAATCTACTGACTGTCTCGCAAGAGAATATTTTTATCTACAAATCTCCTCCCTTATCTTTCCTCAAGGGACTTTCCCACCCCTCTAACACCCCTTCTCCTCATCCCTTGCTCCCATCTTCCCCCCTCGCGTTCTCTTGTATCTGTAGAAGAAGCACTAAGAGTACTGTTCCTCCTCGCTCTCACATGCCGGTCCAGCATGGCTAACTCCTGGTAGAATAGACACACCCCTGTCCATGCAGTCAGAACAAAAACCCTGCCTATTAGATACAAATTTTATACGACTATTATAATCAAGAAGTCACTTATATTCCGTCCATCATTAGAAAAACAATTATTTTCTATCTAAAATATAAATACAAATATACTTTCACACTGCTTTACATTCAAACAAAATTATGGTTTCCCAATTGAAAATTAATAGTATTAAATTGCACTGAAATGAGTTCCAAATATGTATTAGTGACACACAGATTAAAATCATTTGCATGGAAGAGACCCATCTCCAGCAACGTGAAAATTTTAAATTTTGGCTACACTGTTCGTACACTTCACCATGGTTGTGGAGGGGAGGGGATAGCCATCGCCTGCGGCGAAGTTGCCATTATGATAAGCCAGAATATTGCTTTCATAGAGGTACTACTAAATACAGCCAGTCAACCTTTTCAGTATTGACTACCTTAATAATTTATTGAATCAATTATCTTCTCCGGTCATTTCAATGTTCACAATCTGTTGTGGGGACCCATCGCTCTGAACTGACCCGGCAAAGCAATTGGTACATTGTTCGGAAGAAAATGTGAATATTTAGTGTTTGATTATATTTTGACCGGATGTGGCATATTTAATGGAGTGATCGCTCACTGACAATGAAGTGAATCGCACTTAAGGCCTGAATTGTGTATTTGTATTGAATTGTTTGTTTTAAGTCTGGTGAATATTTTGGCTCTGTTTGATTTACATTGAGCGACCTTCTGAAAGTTAATGCCAAAATTTACCGGGAGAGGAGTCAATTAGCCCTTTTTCTCAGCTTTATGAATTTATTTTACTTATTTATATATTTATTATGTCAACAAATTACAAAATATTTTTAAACAGAATTTAGAAAAAATAAAAGAAATTTATGAATGAAAAAAATTATTGAATCATTTTTTTATCTTGAAGGACAGATAGAAATAGATAAAAACAAGGCAAATGAAATTAATGTGAAGTTTCAAATTTTTCGACTAGTAACTAGAAGCCAAAACTTTACTGTAGTTGAAATGGTTGATTGAAGTACATTTGTTTGATTCACTGAAACTTTAAGAATGATTTAAGAGTGAATCCATGGTACCGTTGAAAGAAATGTTATGAAGACACTCTTACCAGTCATCAGTGATTTAAACTTAATAACCTCCTCAGAAAAGTCAAAGTAAAGCCACTCGAGGTAAGACTGAGCACTGAATCGAAGTGAACAAGCTGCCGTTATCTGCTAATGTGACTTGGGAATTAGTTCCGAGTCCCTTAGAGATCGATCAATGTTTGCTATATTGGCTGGAGAACTATTACCTCTGCACAGTCATGATTTATCAATCTCAGATAAGTTATACTTTGCTGATATATATTATAGAAGTACAACAATGATTACATTAATTACTATATTTATATCTCAAAACTTGTTTTTATTCATTTAATTTTTATTGATATCTTCTTTAGTCGTTATTAATGACCACTTAGATCCGTGGGTAGGGTTATTTCCAAGTGAATGAAGATATTATTCGACTGGTGATTATCTTGTCGAATAATAATGTATGGACTCGCTCCTTCCGCTACATCTTCTTAAGTTGAACCAATTTAAAATCATTTTTCTGCAAATACAATGAGTCTTGTAGAAATTTAAAAAAATTCTTTACACAGGAGCTGAGTGATCTCAATAGATTTTCTATGTTTCATTGAAGATGTATATTTATATAATTAAACGAGGAAATTCAATTTAAAAGCCAGAGAGTATTTTAACTGTAAAAGACTTTAATGAAATGATACTTCATAAATATTTATTTGGTTGTGGTTTATTATCCCACGTAAATTATAAACAATTAATTAGAGGGAATAGAATAAATCTATCTGTCCCAGCCAGGACTCGAACCTGGATCTCCTGCTTGCCGGGCCGGTATGCTAGATAACTTATTAAATTCTCACCACAATAGCGAGAGCCTAACCCACGAGAAAGACGAATACATCGTCTTAAACTCGAAGGAGCTGACATTGTCAAGCTATTTGTCGACTCTCGTCATTTACTTTATTTTTTATAGCATACCCGCCCGGCAAGCAGGAGATCCAGGTTCGAGTCTTGGTTGGGACAGATAGATTTTTTTATTCTATTCCCTCTAATTAATTGTTTAATGAAATAACTTTCACAAGGCTGCCCGAGATGGAAGAGTGGGAAAAGCCCTTAGCCAACGTAGTTACATATATCGGTAATAGTATGTGTTTTTTTCCAAGAGCTATGCCGTTAATAGATGGTTCTAGACTGATGGAGTCAACTCATAGAAATGCATGCTATCTGTCCCTGTACGATCCTTAAGTAATGATGATCCATGTCTAACATTGCTAAGACAATTATATTAGAGGTTTCTTAAAATTCCTATTACTTCAAAATGATTGTTCTTTTACAATGTACGTAGAGTTGTGTATGTGTGTGCCTGTCGATTCCCTTCTTCGACAAATTTTTTTGGATTTTTTGTTTTCCTTTCCATACATTTCTTCCTTAATCACCTCACCATCATTTATACCTCAGAAAAAGATACTTTGAATTCACTACATTACAATCAGCTCGAGCTGTGAGTTGGCGTGATTCATAAAAGATAGAATTTCTACAGTTTTTAAATTAAAGAAAATAAACTATTAAGGAATAATATGAAGTGTCTTTATATTTTATTTGAATGATAGAAAAAATTTTTTTTTTTTAATTTATCTTATTTGGTTGTTATGGCAATGTTGGTGAGCAGCCTAACCCTCTTCGAAGAGTGTTTTATTTTCCAATCTAGAAATCCCATTTCTGCCACCTCACACCCCTTCTAGCCGGCCTCGTCCATCCATCTTTCCCAGGGAGACCCTTCCAGCCGTCTACCTGATCCATGTCTGCCTCGCTCAGAGAGATCGCACTCCATCACTTGACCTGTCCGAGTTCTTCATTCTGCCCATGCATCGGACGCCATATCACCATGTAGGGGATGTGTTCGCTCTCCAATCTCCATCTGAATGAGCTTCAACATAGATATCATGTTGTTATATGAGTTAGAATACACTTGACGGAACGTAATAGAAGTAAAATCGCATCTTCTAACGATTATGTTCTGTTATATTTTAACGGAAACCCCTTGCAAAAGAAGATATTCTCATATTTAAATACTCTGAGATGGGCCTTTTTGTTATCAACAAAGACAACTGTATGTACATAGTACAAGAATAATCTTTTTGAAGTTATAACAATTGTAAGAAACCTCTATTTCAATTCTCTTAGCAATGTTTGATGTGGCTCATGAATAATTAGGGGTCGCAAAGGAACGGAAAGCATACATTTCTATGTGTAGACTCGGCATAGCTGTGTGAGATTCAGCAATAACTAACAGAAAATATAGAGTGCCTCAGATCACTTGCTGTAACAGTTTGGGTGTTTACGTAGGCTTCCTCGGTCCTCAGACATATTTACCAATACTTCTTCCTGGTTCAAGCGTGTCTTGGAGTTTTTAGGTGCTCATTCCTCATTCAGCCCTGAAGAAGCCATCACACGATGTGCGAAAGCTTGGCACCTAAAAACTCCAAGACACGGTTGAACCCGGAAGAAGTATTGGTGAATATTTTACAAGAGATGTTATTTATTTAAATATATTTCTTCTGTGTAAATGTTTTGAAAATCAAATATGTAATAAGATATTTAAGAACTTAGTTTGGGTGGTTGAGCCCTTTCTTCCTCTTCATGGAGTGGAACAGTTCTTCTTATTTTCCTTTTCAGTCTGTCAAATAAAATTAGTCACTTATTCTTATCTACGCTCGTCTTTAATAAATCATAGAATATCTATCTATAGTAAATACAGGCCAGCGAGAATTTCTATCTATAAATATATTATATTGATAAGTGAAATTTTATAGTAAATGTAGGACAAAACAGTAATATTAGTAATAACATGGAAACAGTAATATTTTCTCAACTAAACGACCCCTCTTCTAACAAAATTTAAATTTGCTGTCAGTGACAAGTGACTACCGAACAGGTGGCATTCAGACCTAGGTGGATGTCGACAAATATCTCTTCATTTGTTATCAGGTGTTAAATTACCTGCCAAGTCGCCTTTGCTATTAAGCAAAACAAATTGGTTTAAGTAAGAAACCATAAACTAGTTATTTATGTTCAATAAAATTAATTTCTTATTGGCAAACTCAGCGGACACTCTTTTAATTAATCATAGTTCCCGAAAACTTAAAGAGAAATTAGTGAATTGTCTTTGAAGTACATCATATTATTAGTAACCATGGAGATGATCTTTGTTCTTATTAATAAATTAATTATAGTTTTATATTATGGAACAACACCGTTTTGGCAAATAATGAAAAACAGATTTTTAACAACTTTGTGACATAACAACCCTGACTAATGTTCCTGAAACATGGACTCTTGGTATTAGGTACTTCTGCTGAACTGATATGGACCACATGAAAATGTGTCTGCTACAAAGACTGCAGAAGATCGAGTTCCACCGTCGATTGGGGAAGAGTGTACAAAAAAGAGCATTGGTGATCGCCAGCTCCGGTGGTATGACAGCCGTCAGGATATGTCCTCGATTGGGAGCGACCAGAGACATGACTTGCTCATAAGTGAATACATTTTTATTCATTAACTAGTCCACTCATTAAATGTCACTTCAAATCTCATTAGATGAATAATAAAATTTTAATAAATATTCCAAGCCACCTAAAAAGAATGATTATCTAATAAAAGTCTGTCACGCAGGAGCTTTGTAATTCAAATAAATTTCTCATTAGTTGTGGATATAAATAAGAGTAATTGACGAAATAAAATTTAAAGTTGAAATGAAAAATGAGTTCAAAGTGTAATCGCCTCCAAAGTTTGCTCTAGATTGTCCGGAAAGAGTTGAGGAAGCAACCACCCATCTCACTTACATTCTTAAATTTATTCCATAATAAGGGTTTTGTGTAAAATTTTAATGGAAGGAAAGCGTTAGAGCATTTTATACCTATTATGTGATTCAAATTTTTTCGTAACTCGAATAATAACCAAGATATTAAGACTATAAATATAATCCCCCTCCAAATCCTATAAAACGAAAAATACCTTAAAGTCTTAAATATCTTTCTTAATATTTTTTTTAAAGAGTTACATTTTTGTAAAGCTAACAATAACGAAGAAATTTAGATTTTAAATTTTTCCCTCCCTCTATAACCCGCCCCCTCCGCCTCAACTGATATCAGTCATTAGCGAACTCATGCCTTAATTAAAGTTCACTAATGCCTAAATTTCATACACTAAAGTGTGTATGTCATCTAAAATGTATACATACACACACACACACACACACGCACACACACACACACACACACACACACACACACACACACACACACACACACACACACACACACACACACACACACACACACACACACACACACACACACACACACACACACANTAAAAAAATTTACCGTCTTGCATATTTCGCGCAAATTTCATGTGTGTGAATGGCTTGATTTTCGTACAGAAATTTATTATAATTTGTTGAAACGAAATTCGATTTCAAAACAGAAATCACATAATTGTTAAATGCAGATAATAACGTTCCATAAGTTGTCAAAAACAATTGTAATTTCCTTTGATTGCAACAACATTTGGTTGATGGAACTAATCAAAGATTTTGTCAAACTCATCATCACTGTTTAGATAACATCCAGTTTTACTTCAACGCAGGGAAATTAACTCTACTGTGGTCTTGACAGAAAGTATTTACCAATGCTGAATGGCTTAATTCCGACTGAATTAACTCGGACACATTTTAACAATTTAAAATTAAATAAATTTAAACTAAAACTGACTTGTTTGCTGCTTTGGTTTCCGTTAAATTTTAGCCCCCGGTCCCTCGCCTAAAAAAAAATATTTTGACAGTGTCGGTACAGATCCGGTCTCTTTACAGCCGAAGGCAGATAAAAAGAAAAATATCCGGAGGTAGTAACGAGAGAAAATATATCGCAAATAACGCGCTCCTGAAATAGCCTGGGAAGAAAATGCCGAATAAATATTCGCGATAGGCAGCGGATCCCTTCGACAGCTGTCTGGATCCATAACCTTCTCCACTGGGAAGGCTGGAAACCGGCTCCTCTTCCGTAACCTACTCCCTTAGCAAATAACATTTCATATTTTCTCTCTATCTTTCTTTGTACCACGTTTCACTCTCACTTTCATTCAGATTTTCCTATGATTCACCAGTTCTAGAAGTTAATAAAATCTGAATATGTGTATCTCATGACTCATGATCTAATCTATTTAATTGAAACTAATTCTAATCGGCAACAACAGGATGGAAATGAAGATCAAATAAATTATATTAGCAGATAGATCAATAAATGTAAGGCTTAGTATTAAATTGCTGCTATCCCAGGGAGAATAGACTCTGTAGACTAACCTAAATATAAAAAAAAATACATAACTATTAGATGATTTTAGTTGGGGTTCGGTCAAGGTAGATCCAAAAAAAAAAAAAAAAAAAAAAAAAAAAAAAAAAAAAAAAAAAAAAAAAAAAAAAAAAA
>KZ807876.1:58463-72816 GCA_000696205.2 Oncopeltus fasciatus | reverse complement strand
GATGTCCACGAATGAATATTATATTATAATGTTATCATATGAATATTATACTATATTATGAATTAATACGTGCGAAAGATCGGCAAAAATTTACTTTTCGACATGGTCAAACCCGGAAGAAGTATTTATAAATATTAATATGTCTTATTTTTTAATTTAAGAAATTATGTACCTTCTTGACTAAACCCCAAACAGATAGCATCTTCATTGGACAGGCGTCTTGTTTGATATGCATTAAAAAAAAATGTACATTTTAGATTATTTAAAATTAAAAAATCATATTACAATAGTAAGAAGTATTAAAATAGTCCTGAAAACTGTATTCTAGACGAAACGAGTCGGCCATTGTAGCAATTCCTCAAGAATAAACTACATTTGTTTTAGTCATTGCTAACCTTTAGTGATAACGCCTGGCATGGAGGTAGAAGGCCAAAATGCAAAATTCTGCAACTCAATTGATCTCGTTCTCCTCTCCGTGCAGTTCACTACTGCAGCATTTTCAGGAACTCCGCGCTAATAAAATAAAACCAAAAGGGTGAATAATCTAAAGGGTTATTATTACCACCAATGAATATAGAACTATCATACCTTCTATTATCCGTCTTCATTGGTTCCTGTAAACCACCTTCTGTTGGCGAGCGCTTTCGGACATTATCCATCTTCTTGGCCGAATACATGTGATCAATGTCACTGTCTGTATTCAACTGCGTTTGTATTCTGTGGGTTAGTCGGATGCGTCAGGTTTAGCTGTAACGGTCGCTTTGTCGGCTATAAGGTTTGTCACACGCCCGAGTTATAAGGGTCAGAGTCCATTATTCTAGGTATTGGTTGAGGCAGGGATTAGTTGTAATCTCCTTTGTTGAGGTGTTCTAAGTGTTCCGAATGTTTTTTGTAAATGTGTTTGTGTTTGCCTATGGATTATGCTGTCTTATGTATTTTTGCGTTGTTCTCGGTTTGTGTGTCTTCTGTTTGTTTACGTTTGTGTGTTCGTTTTAGTAATAGCAGCGGTCTAAATATGGTGTCAGATTGTGTGTTAAGTTGTTCGTTAATAATGTTATTGTCAGTGGTCCTTGTTTTGTAGATTTCCATGTTTTCTAAGATGTCCATCTTCCGTCCCTTCTGTTTAAACCAAAAGGGGTTTTAACTACCTAAGGGGTTTAACAACCTCGGCAGGTAGGAGCAAGCAAGTGAGTAAACCGGGGTTTAAATTGTAGAAGTAATTGAGTCGGAACACCAATTACCTTAGCCGTTTAATAATAGAAATTCGCTACATTGTTCACAACTACAATATCCTGTAACTAGTTAAGTGAAGTTATCCTGGTCGAGGGAGGTCCCAAGGGGCGAGAGTAATACCCTGCGTGCGTCACGGGATTCTGCCGCCGTAAATCCCTATTCCGTGAGCTTTAGATTTTAATGAGCAATCCCACTTTGAAGAGAGCTCTGACTCGCGAGCCATTAATAATCTTAGCTGGCACCTCATCTGCAGGCATCAAAAACGCGGTGAGCACGGTTGCGTGCAACACTTTGAACATGTATTCTAAAGTGTTCACGTAGGCTTCGACGGTCGTCAGATGTATTTACCGTTTCATCTTCCGGGTTTGACAGTGTCAAATTGGTGTTATTTGCCTGAACAACAACTTAAGGCAAATAACACCAACTTAACAGGGTCAAACCCGGAAGAAGAAACGGTAAATACATGTATTCTAAAGATTACGTGAAAACAACCGTTCTATGCGCTACTTCATAATATACGAGATATAAAAGTGTCAAAATTTGACCAAATATAATTATTGATTTTTTTCATAATTACTATACTTATTTTTCTTTTAATATCCATCCATTGCTCAGGTTATTTGTGGATAAAATCTTGCCCTGGGAGGGTTATGAACCAGCAGCGCCAGGATTGTGAGACCAGAACGGATCCCATGAGCTTACCCAGGGGCTAGAAAACTTAATTTACGGTAATTGGAAATAATTGAATACTTTGTAACACGGGTCTAAGTGGAAGCTAAAAATACTCCAAAAATGAATATGAGTCAAATTTTCTCATTTATAGTTATTGTAAAATTTGCAGTCTTAATTTGGCCTTATTACGTTTCCATGATCAAAATGTTGATAATGAAAATGGCATCTCTTTCTCATTACTTGTTACCATAACAATAAATTAAACATATATTCGTAGCCATACACTGAAAATTTATAATTTCTTTTTTATAAATGGTGTGGTTACACGGCTTCTTTTGAGCAATACTATTATTAAAATAATAATGAATTTAGTAGTGAATATACGATTTTTCCTCCTGCGTCAGAAAACTGAATATTAGTGCCGGATTTGAAGTCCAGGACGGGACATCCACTCATGTCACTTGTCACATAATAGATGAGCGGTGATTTTGGTCATTACTTCGTTCTGAATATGTAAATTAGTGCAGACATCCGCTACTGTAAATCAATGACCTAGTGCTTGAATAATTATTTCTTTAACATAATATTAATATCTTATTTTATAATTTAATATTTGTTTACAAATTATTATATTTATAATTTAAAAAAATTGTGTATTACCGATACACAAAAAGGAAATAAACTACTCAACTTTTCAGTATAATTAATCACGTTTATACTATTCATAGAAAACATAACTGAGATATCTAAAATTAATATTGAAGAGGCGCAAGAATTATTACTTTATGACACAAAAAACCATACTTTTTTAGTTAAGTTAAATTAATCTTTCCATTACAAATTACAATTTATTTTTTAAATTTTAATATTTAGTGAATAATTTTTGCAGCAAAATCAAAGCAATCCATACTCCATTCGGGAAGGATTAAGAGGAAAATATTATTGGAATTCAAGTTTATAGAATTTAAATATATTTCAAAATTGCTATATTTTTTATTTCAATTTTTAATTTTAATTCAATAATACTCACACAATTTGCAGAAACGTGAAATATTTAGCCTGCTCGGGTGCTAAGAGGAGGGATTATAAGCTTGGCTAGACCTGAGAGATCTATTCCTGCCCTGCACACAATTGTACAGACATTCGCATAAGCGATAGGGTAGCTTTTCCAGAAGTAGGGTGATTGATTTTTTCCGGAACCGTAGTGATCCTGGAGTGCCTGAGGTTTACTGGAGGGGTCTACTTACTTAGATGTGTTATCACCTGTAGACTGACCGATATCATCGATCAGTGAGTTTCTTATACTCTGTATGCCAGCGGGGTGGTAGTCCTTCTTCAGAGGGGAGCAGCTCTAATCTCCCATTGGTACGCTAGTTTCGCGACTTCAGTGCAGTCTGGTAAGAGAAACTTTGGAGCTCGCATGTCCTCTAACATATGTCACTCATGCTACGGGCACCTTTCTCTCTCTCTCTTTATATATATACATAGAGAAATTACAGGATGTTAATAACAGAATGTAATAAATAAATATTTATTAATTAAAAAAAAAAACACTACAGTAAGTGGAATATGATGGAAAGGAAAGGGTTCTAAAAGGATCTGATCAAATACTGGGATCCACTTAGGATCGAAAATTGGGAGTAGACGTTTTCCAATTAGACAGAAGGCCAGACATTTGCTCATTTATAAAAATGTGAAAAATATTACAATACACATATTTAATTATATATTACAATATTTATATATNAGAAGATGTTAATAACAGAATGTAATAAATAAATATTTATTTATTAAAAAATATTTCATTACTGAAGTATTTATAATATTATTAGAAGTAGTAATATTTTATAGGTGCTAAGCATTGGAAGGAAGTTGGGAATGGAGCAGAAACATACTTTGGTGCATTTTACTGACCGTACTAGTAATGGAATTGCCGTTTTTCGATTCTCGTGGCGTTGGCCAGGTTAGGTAGCCGTTGAGGCGTTAACTCTTCTGAACGACCGTACTTCTTTCGTAGTGGGTTGTACTCAACGCGGTAGGCTCAGAGTTTACGGCTGACACTCAAACCAGCACTGATGCAGGGTAGTCAGTAGCAGTAGGCAGACGTGTCCTTAGAGCGCTCCTGATGTCGGAAGTGTCCCATCAGTCGTTTGAGGCGGCTATAAGTGACTATACTGTGTTTTCTTCATTTGCCGCTGTTTCCCTGCAGAAGGTGCACTAGACGTACGATAACTGCCGATATCCTCTCTCATCCTAACGCACTCCTTGCAACCTTTGCTGATGACCGAGCAATCCTTTCTTCCGATGTTGACTCACATACTGCCAGGGGAAATCTCCAACGACATCTCATAGCAAGTCAACTTTAACTGTGACTAACAAACTAACTCTTTACAAGACACTACTGAGACCTATTTGAACTATTTGGAGTCGAACTGTGGCGAACTGCTAAACCATCCAACATCCAAAGAATACAGTCCTTCCAATACACTATCATCCGAATCATATTTGATGCACCCTATTAGGTCGCAAACTCCTTACCCCACAATGACCTTGAAATCCCGTTTATAAAAGAAGTTATCACAACCCGTTTTAATAAATTCCACTCTGACCTTTCCATGCATCCCAATCCTCTAGCCCAAACTCTATCTAGTATTACCTATTCTATGAACCCACCACGCCGCATGAATAGGAAATGGCCGCGTGACCTCCTCATTGCCAACACTTCCTAATAATAATTTTAAAAAAATAATAAAACAAACAATTGTAAATATATAAATATAGTGCTTTAGGAGTACTGCCATTGGGCAGCTTCTCCACCAAGCGAAATACTCGCTAATTTCATTTTTTTTAAATTGTGTATGTATATTTTTATTACATGAATTCATATTGTACTTTATTATTATATTAGTACATATTTATTATATGCTTTGAGAGCACAGTGCAAGATGCATGCTGTGCAGGATGTAATTTCTTAATAAAGTGTTCTATAAAAATAAATAAAAAAGACGTACGATACAGTACACTTTGCCATTGTTAGTTCAATAATAATAATGATTGATTTGAAATGTTATACGAACCTATAAAACTACACTTAGACTAATTTATCAGCTTAATTTCTTTTCTAGCACACTTAATTTCATCCTCCCGATTTAATTTTATTCGATATGTGAAAGAAATCATTAAAATTTTTTTAGATTAACTGATAGATAATAAAAATAAACAACTTTGAGATCGATAATTTTATTCNTTCCTAGTACTTCAATCAATTCATGTATGATTAATTAAGGTGCAGCCTTTCCAATTTTAATTTATTATTTACTGTAAGTTAGCTACAGTTTACAACGTAAGTGGCACTCCTTACATGTAAATTAGCAGTACTTAATTCAGATGGAGAGGATTGTTCAGAAAATCCTTTTTTTTTCGCAAACCTTTATATGAATTTATGTACCAAGCAGAACGAGAATTTTCGTTTTTCAGCTAAAATTACTCGAGGGAGAAGAAAAGTTTAATAAGGGACCAAAATTTCAAATATTATTATTTTCGTTTTTTTAAGCGCTGCAAACATGTGTCTGACACAACTATTATGAAATGTAATATTATAATATTTATTTCTATTACGTTTTACGAAGATGGTTTTCTCTTTTGGTTACGGGAAGGGATCATTAAAGCTTATAGCCATGTGCAAATATCTTCTTCTTTCTCCATATTAAGTCCAGTTATACTTAATTTTGGTGTCGAATACTAAAACTCGCTGTAGCACTATCATACCTTCCGTAATCCGTCTTCGTTGGTTTCTTGTGTTCTGTTGGCGAGCGCTTGATGATCATCTTCGTGGCCGAATATGTGTGTTCTCTGTCACTGCCTGTCTTCCACCTGTCTTTGCTGTAGCATTCTGTTCGAGGGGAAAGAAAAAATTAATTGTAATAACATAGGTTTAAGATTTATTTATCTATACTACCATATTAGTGAGAGCTAATTTGACAGTTGCTTATAAAGTCGCCAAGGCTGCTGTAGGATGAAACCAAACCAAGGGTAAAACTCAGCTTGAAAATAAACTAATAGTAGATACAAGGTCCGCTTGCAACCTGAATCCTTTCGGAATGTATGCGTGTGTGCGCGCCTACACATGTGTGTGGCAGCATTGAGTCTGGAGTCAGCTTATCAGTATTCCAGCTGCGGACGACCGCAAGGCTTCCAGACCTCCGGGAGCCCTCTCGATTCTGGGGCGCCAGTGTGTATGTGTGTGTGTGACTGGATAAGAGAGTTTTTTTATTACTTAAGTAGTTTTCTAATCGGCCGACCGAACGTCTCTTTTCTCAATAAATAAAAGTCCCTTTTGGATTCGAGCCAAACTTATTTCTCTTACTCCAGGACCAAATTCTTTCAAGTGGAATATTTTGTAGAAATACAGTGTATTACGATAAACAATTTATTTAGTAGAGAACAATTTAACGGATGAAAACTGACCCCTATTTTCCTAAAGAAATACTTCCTCATTTAAGTTGACTTGAAGAAAGGATTATTTCTTTTGCTTTTAAGATTATGTTAATGTTCTTAAGACCTGGGATGTTTTATGTTAAATCTACTGTTCTATTTTTAAATAAAATCTAATTCCATACCATATTTCAGTACAGTTTGTACTCCAACTTAAATCCAATTTGAAGTCAAGTTCTTGTTTAATAATTTAATTGATCACATCTCGAGCTTGTTTAGTAGTTATGACAAATATGTCTCTAAATATGTCTGTCTCTAAGACAGAAATACTCTAGAAAATACCCATTTCACATATCTAAAGTGTTTCAATTTTTTTTTTTTTTTTTTTCAATATGATCAAATATATTTTCAATTATATTGTAAAACTTGTTAATTCCTTTCAACTATTTGACTAAACTAAACATCCACAGCTGTAATACTAAACATCAACAAATAAATTTATTAGAATAATAAAAATAGTAATAATAATTATGGGAAGCAAATTTATTTCAAAATATAAGGAGTTAGTAATAAAGTTAAGCAGTTTCTCTACAACTGTTTCGTTTTTACTAGAAGTCTGATTGAATGGACTCAAACTACTTTCTTTAGTATAGAAAACAATTATTTTCCTTATAGTACAATATTTTCAATATTCATAGCCTCTTATTTTAATTATTTACACATATTTAGGTTATTTTATCAATAATATAATATCAACAAAATCTTTGCAGTCGAAAAAAAAAGCTGTAAATTATTATTCAATAGTTTATTTCTTAATTTAAAAAAAAATATTAACATCCTTTTCAACCACTTTGAATTAACCCTTGACAGTAGTAAGCATGGATAATAACCTTTTAAGAGTTTGGAACGCGCACTTCATAGACACATCAAGTGTCTATACAATTTTTTATTTAAATCAAAAGACACGAAGGTGAAACTCTTCAATTTTTTGACTTGGTGATCATGGGCTTACGGGGATGGGTAGGAAGATTTGAGTATAAATACGTCTCAAAATCACTGAAGAGCAGCTACCTCTTCGTAATTAGTATTAGTAAATTTAATTTACTTTAAATGGATAGTTTTGTGACCGTAGATATTATTATTAGATGATTTTTTGTTGGGGTTCGGTAAAGGTAGATCCAAAAAAAAAAAAAAAAAAAATAAAAAAATAAATAAAAAACTGTATTTAAAAAAATTATCTGCCAAGGTTTCGGCTTACATTGCAAGCCATCTTCAGTGCTGCCTAACATGAAGACGAGAGAGGACGTCCTGTCCTTAAGTTCACATTTCCATTCCAGTCAATGGAACTTAGGGACAGGACTTAGGAACTTAGGGATCCAGTCAAAATGTCAACTTAGGGACAGGACGTCACCTCTCGCCTCCATGATAGCCCTGAAGATGGCTTACAATGTAAGCCGAAACATTGGCAGATAATTTTTTTAAAAAGTATACTTTTTTTTTTTTTTTTTTTTTATGGTAAAGGTAGTACCGAATTTCAACAAAAATCATCTAATAATAATATCCACTGTCAAAAAACTCTCCATTTAAAGTAAAATGATTTATCCTTTAAAATGTTCTCCCTTTTTTGAAGACTACATTGAATTAATTAGGTTAGTTACAGTGACAGTCAAGTCGTTATTGAATTATTAAGGGCGGTTGTCAACACATGAGGTTTGTTTGTCGTCCTGAGTAAATATTGGGTGCTTGGGCCGACTGAATCTGTTCGGTTCTCCCAATCCTGGGGATACGGCTCCATTTTCTGCCCTAGGCAACTCGAAAGCCTAACAACCTTATCTAACATTTTCTAGTCACCTAACAATTACCTAAAAACCTTATCTGACATATTCTAGTCACCTAACAATTACCTTAAAACCTTATCTAACATTTTCTAGTCACCTAACAATTACCTGAAAACCTTATCTAACATATTCTAGTCACCTAACAATTACCTTAAAACCTTATCTAACATTTTCTAGTCACCTAACAATTACCTGAAAACCTTATCTAACATATTCTAGTCACCTAACAATTACCTTAAAACCTTATCTAACATTTTCTAGTCACCTAACACTTACCTAAAAACCTTATCTTACATTTTCTAGTCACCTAACAAATACCGAAAAACCTTATCTAACCTAACAAATAATAGAAGCATAATGAAAAGTTCATATACTGGAAAGCATCAGAAACTTCCTTCCTAGTACTTCAATCAATTCATGTATGATTAATTAAGGTGCAGCCTTTCCAATTTTAATTTATTATTTACTGTAAGTTAGCTACAGTTTACAACGTAAGTGGCACTCCTTACATGTAAATTAGCAGTACTTAATTCAGATGGAGAGGATTGTTCAGAAAGCCTTTCATTTCTGTAGCTATAGGTCATTTTTGTGATGTGCTACCATCTGTTAAAGCTCCCAAGTAACCACCATCTTCAGGCAAAGAGCATGCTTACCATTATTGTCCGTCTACTCAGATTATAACCTTGTTATGGTCAATGACTAAGTTCATATGGTCAGTTATACTTACCCACTATTTTATCTCTCAGATCTGTGAATAATCTTTACAACGTCAGTAAAAAGTAGTAGCAAGTAATGGGCTTTAGAGAGAAGTAATGGTTAAGAGAGGAGAATAATCCTTATCTATCAGTAATATACACTGGTCAGTAATATTTAGTCTCTGTAGAGCCACCCAATAATGTACATGATACAGACAATAGTTTCCTATAGGGTAAATTTCCCTTGATATACTCAAAAAACGATACATCTATTCATCCGCATTTGCGCAATGAAGTCATAAGTCACTTTCAGCTCCCTACAGTACCTAGTGTAACATTAATTCAAAATCTACTTAAATTTTAGCCTGTTTTGTACCCAAATTCTCAATCATTACCCACATAAATAAGGAGTAATTAATATCATTTTCTTATCGTGGTGCATTATCATTATTTCATTTATAGCGTTCCATAATCTCTGGATGATATATTTTCTAAATGATTCATACACAATATAGAAAACACTATATATATATATATACATACATACAGAGAGAATAAGCATACGTTGGTAGGGCAATGCTAGTAAAGGCCTTTAAGGGTGACTAATAAATCTCTGCTCACACGACCATACATCGCAGTAGCGAATGATACTTTACGCTGGCCCATATATCGCCTGGACGTCATCTGATACCAACGTGGGGAAGCCAGTGACAACTGACAAATAGTGCGGAAAATAACAAGACTACTATCTCTCTCTCTCTTTCTCTTTCTTCTCTGTCACTTACAAACAGACCGACATTCAATTCTCTCACTCCCAACGTCAATCCCTCTCCTTCTTTTAGTATGCAAGGGATGTAACAAATTTATCTTGAATTTCAATTTTCCAAAGTAGCAGGAAGACCCTTAATATTTATTTATAGTGATATCCATAAATTTTATTCAAGTGCTCCTTTGATTGATAGCGTTGAAAGGGAATTAATCTAAGTTAATTTTATTAATTAACTATATACATTTGAGAGAAGTTTGAATAGAGGTTGTTCGAAAGACAAATTTTCAAAATTTAATTCGATATTTCTGCGAAGATATAAAAAAATGATAGTCACTAAATTCTCTCTCTTTTTCTATCTATCTATATATCTATCTCCCCATATACTCACAGACACACAAACACAACTGTGTGTTTGTGCTGCTTGCGCGCTCATTGTAACAGGATTGAAAATGTTGAATAGGATCAGTCCTGAATGCATTGGCGCTACTTGCTTCTTTCTGAGTTTGTGATCTTGCTCAGGCTGCTTAGCTCCAAGTTCTTATTGGCCAAATATATTTGAATTCCTCGAGAAAAATTGTTTACTTGTATAATCTTCAGAGAATGTAGGTAAATCATATTCTGACAATTAT
Source organism: Oncopeltus fasciatus (assembly GCA_000696205.2). Classification (NCBI taxonomy): domain Eukaryota; kingdom Metazoa; phylum Arthropoda; class Insecta; order Hemiptera; family Lygaeidae; genus Oncopeltus; species Oncopeltus fasciatus. The sequence goes on along the minus strand of KZ807876.1, from coordinate 62,546 downwards.
TAATAGTTCGAAGTGTTATTGGTTTCTAAAGGAAATCTCTTTTGGGATATTTTTCTCTAAAGTGATGCCCCGTAAATTGCAGAGCTCTTTCCTCTGGGGACTTATGCAGGAACTGAGGGTTGACTGATCTCTCTTGGAGGGATGATCCCGGCTCAGCTGATGGAAATCCTTGTGTGGGTTCCGGGTTATGCACCCTCCGCCCTTATTAACGACCCTCTTATCATACTTCATCCATAGCTGACTAACCTTTTAGGTCAGTGCACTATAGAGCACGGTGCTTATTTAATAAACTACAACATTCTATTTTATATTTATAAAAATAAAAATAATTGATGACTAGATAATCTAGTCAGACATGCTAGAGATATTGAAAAAGTATAAAAAATGATAAAAATCAAGGTCTCCTACAAAAAAAATTTTTTCATTATATCCGCACCCTTGAACAGCAGGACAAAACAATAACACTCCTATGGGTTCCATCACACACAGGTATAAGGGGAAACGAAATGGCTGATAAAGCAGCTAAAGAAGCAGCCCTTAAGGACACTCCACCCACAAATATTATAGAACCCAGAGATGTCAAGACATGGCTTAAAAGGAAAACTTATCTGGACTGGGACACTCTGTGGAAATCCGAATCGACTAATAATAAACTACGAAGAATCAAGGACACCACCAAGGAGTGGTCCACATCGAACCGGGAGAACAGAAGGGAAGAAGTCGTATTAGCCAGACTTAGAATAGGTCACACGAATCTTACCCACGTCCATCTAATCACCAAAGAGCAACCGCCAGTATGCCCTAAATGTAGCTGTCCAATAAGTGTTCAACATATCATCGAGGAATGCACATATTACTCTAATTTATTCACATGCAAAAACCTCCCAAGACAACTGTCGACATCACTGGGAAACCATGAATCCAATATAGCCAAACTTATGTGCATTTTAAGAAAAACAGGCTTATATGGAAAAATTTAATCCCCCCAATAAAAAAAAAAAAATTGTTATTTTGTTGTTGTTTATTTTTGTTCTAAGTTTTATTGTAGTATTCACTATAGAAATCTAATTGTATCATATTGTTAAAATTGTTGTCTATTGTTTCTAATTTTATTGTTAATTTACCTTTTAAGCTATATAATTCATATTTCTGTTTTTAAAATGGTTTTATACCTATATTTATGTGTACGAATATAACTTGCACATCAAGTAATATATAATGAAATGTAACCAAGAACTAAAAAACGAAAAACATTTAAAAGAATAGATAACAGATTAACCCTAGAGAATCCCCAATAGTCAGGGCGTAATAACCACGATGTTGATCGCCCTATAAACTGATCCTAATCCTAATCCTGCTAGAGATATTGATTATAAAGAGGACAAAGAAAAAAGAAGAATGACCCACTGGAGCTGCGTAGACAGTTCGCAATATCGTACTTGATGTATATTTGTACTTGATATTCCAATCTTATGTAATCCCCCACACTTGTATATATATTATTAGTAATCAATACTGTGTTTAGTTACATTGTTCAAAACAAGTAAATTCCAGTTTCTCTTTAACGATCTTAGTCTTTGAATTTACGTTTAAAAGCGATTTGCCGTATTTTATTATGAAAAATAACTAACTGCTAATTTTAGGCCATGATTTATAATTCAGGTAATCCCACACTCCTCATTGCTGAAAACTAATTGCGCTTAATATACCAAGAAAATGTTTTTTTTTTGTCGCACTTGTTATTGAAGATGAGATACATACACACACACACACACACACACACAGATATATATAACATACATTCCGTAATCCGTCTTCATTGGTTTCTTCAAATCATCTTCTGAACCAACAGAAGATGATTGCAGTAACCAATGAAGACGGATTACGGAAGGTATGATAGTTCTATATTCATTGGTAGTTACAATAACCCTTTAGATTATTTATATATATATCGCAGACCCATCGCTTCCATCGCACACCTTTTTTCATCTGGGAATTTACCCTCAAACATTTAAATTAATTACATTAAAATATTTGTATGTGTACAATTTTATTGCAATTTAATGAGAATACAGTCCATCATAAGTAATCGTTATTAAATAAATAACATAAATTGATAGCTGAATGATGCATTTGTGCGTTCCATAAATGGGGAAGGCGAAGAGGTTTATAAGTAGAGTGGACCCAGGCTTCAATAAATCGGCTCTCCCCCTAATGAATGACGGGTGCTGGTCTGCTGAAGTATGCTATCTCTTGGGCGGAGGAAGAGGGCTAATGCAGACTGATGGAAAGGGCTCCGGAACTGAGAAACAAAGGCCCTTTACGAGGCCTCGAATGGATTGTCTCGAGAGATCGATGGAGATGACGGGCGTGGCCCTAACATCCAGGTCATCCAGGTGGCCACCAAGGCTGGAAGGTGTGGCCACTCTGCTCCAGAACAGCCTTCTCCCTTCTCGACATTTGAGGGGGTCCAGAGAGAAAGCTACCTTGGGTATCTCGAGGTACCNCGAATATATATATAATTCAATTAAAATATTTTTTTACTAAGTGCTACAATTTAATTTTCTTTTTACTAAGTGCTATCCTCCTTTTCAACCACTAATGCTTATGAACAGTGTGGCTATCTAAAGGTTGCCATCCCATTATAAACATCCATGGATCAAGACGAGATTATATTTATCGATGCAAGTTTGTCCAGGAGGGCGGGATTTGAACCCTAGAAGCAAGTATTGAGAGTCTAACGAATCCTATGAGCTACCCTGGTGCCACCCTATTTCATATTTACTCCAGCAATTCTTACTCTTATGTATTTCAGTACTGGCGGTGAGAATTTTACGATGGAGGGTCTGAGGGTCAACCCAAAGAACAATTATATAGTTCAAAACCAAGTCAGACTACAAGAAATTCAAGGGAGAAGCCAGAAATAAAACTTACCACCTCTAATAGCTAATTCCCTAAGCTGGGAATTGAACCAGGGCCTCCTACTTTCCGGGTTGGCGCGCTACTCGGAATGTAGAAGACCCGGGTTCGATTCTCGGCTGACGTAGTAAAATTTTTTTTCTGGGTCTTTGTGCATTCCTTGTAGTTAATTTAGCGTGTGTTTACATTCCACAATTAATTCATTATTTAAAAACAAATTTAGACTATTTCGTTAATAAGAACTTTTTTATATATTATCCCCTAAGTTATCGATACTTTTACGGCTCTACAATCCTTGTGAAAGTCCTGACCTCCACCAACACTCCAAGTCATCTGTTCGTTATGCTCACATCCTCTTATCCACGAATGCCAAGTAATCTTCCGTTGCTTGCGTTGAAACCATCGGTGCACCTCATCGTTGGCCTACTTACCCTCCACCCGTCTCGTCGTATCTGGTTACCCTAATCCTCTGGGTTTGCCGTCATACCTTACCTGTGTCTTATACGGATTGATGATGAACTCACCTGAGGTTTCAAATTGTAAATATACACTCGGGAGCACATATCCACTCACAAAAATAAAAATCCTCAATTCATTTGAAAATACCAGTGACTCAGAACTTCCCCTGAGCATTTTGCCTCTCACTTCGCTCTAAGAAAATATATATAAATTAGATACTTATTTTAATTAGGATTGAAACTTTCCAGTTCCAAGTCAGGACTACTTATGTGAAAAAAAATTAAATAAAGATAAAAAATTAACACAGTAGACGCTTACAAGAGCCCACTGGTTTTTCAGCCGTAAAGATAGAATTTGCATATGGCTCGTATTTGCATTCTAAATTATTTCTCCTCTACTTGCCCTTTTCAATTAGCATTATACTTTTTCTTTTTTTAATCTTCTCTTTGAACAACGAATGTAGAGTCAGGAATTAAATTTGAATTTTAAATTATATGGGAATTTAAAGTTTTAATTATATTTTTATTGATTTATATTTCTTATAATTTGAATTTACACAATATTCTTATTCACAAAAATACAAAGCATAAGTTCAAAAAGGAGAGTTTTTGATCATAGTTATTGTTATTAGATTATTTTAGTTGGGGTTCGGTCATGGTAGATCCAAAAAAAAAATACAAATTTAAAAAAAGGTATTTTTTTAAA